>OU342840.1:1461544-1623452 GCA_910591585.2 Nysson spinosus
TCCCTATTTCAGAAACGAGAGACCGCATTTTCCGTGTAAATTGACGTGAAAATTCGAATGGCATCGAGAATTTCATCGAAAAGAATTTTGGAAGGGCATGGTTTCGACGCAAAGGTAAGTTTTCTCTCTGAAATCGACAGATTTCGCTATTCAGGCGATAGTTTCGCACGTTTTCCAGATTTCCCTATTTCAGAAACGAGAGACCGCATTTTCCGTGTAAATTGACGTGAAAATTCGAATGGCATCGAGAATTTCATCGAAAAGAATTTTGGAAGGGCATGGTTTCGACGCAAAGGTAAGTTTTCTCTCTGAAATCGACAGATTTCCCTATTTCAGGCGATAGTTTCGCACTTTTTCCAGATTTCCCTATTTCAGAAACGAGAGACCGCATTTTCCGTGTAAATTGACGTGAAAATTCGAATGGCATCGAGAATTTCATCGAAAAGAATTTTGGAAGGGCATGGTTTCGACGCAAAGGTAAGTTTTCTCTCTGAAATCGACAGATTTCGCTATTCAGGCGATAGTTTCGCACTTTTTCCAGATTTCCCTATTTCAGAAACGAGAGACCGCATTTTCCGTGTAAATTGACGTGAAAATTCGAATGGCATCGAGAATTTCATCGAAAAGAATTTTGGAAGGGCATGGTTTCGACGCAAAGGTAAGTTTTCTCTCTGAAATCGACAGATTTCGCTATTCAGGCGATAGTTTCGCACTTTTTCCAGATTTCCCTATTTCAGAAACGAGAGACCGCATTTTCCGTGTAAATTGACGTGAAAATTCGAATGGCATCGAGAATTTCATCGAAAAGAATTTTGGAAGGGCATGGTTTCGACGCAAAGGTAAGTTTTCTCTCTGAAATCGACAGATTTCGCTATTCAGGCGATAGTTTCGCACTTTTTCCAGATTTCCCTATTTCAGAAACGAGAGACCGCATTTTCCGTGTAAATTGACGTGAAAATTCGAATGGCATCGAGAATTTCATCGAAAAGAATTTTGGAAGGGCATGGTTTCGACGCAAAGGTAAGTTTTCTCTCTGAAATCGACAGATTTCGCTATTCAGGCGATAGTTTCGCACTTTTTCCAGATTTCCCTATTTCAGAAACGAGAGACCGCATTTTCCGTGTAAATTGACGTGAAAATTCGAATGGCATCGAGAATTTCATCGAAAAGAATTTTGGAAGGGCATGGTTTCGACGCAAAGGTAAGTTTTCTCTCTGAAATCGACAGATTTCGCTATTCAGGCGATAGTTTCGCACTTTTTCCAGATTTCCCTATTTCAGAAACGAGAGACCGCATTTTCCGTGTAAATTGACGTGAAAATTCGAATGGCATCGAGAATTTCATCGAAAAGAATTTTGGAAGGGCATGGTTTCGACGCAAAGGTAAGTTTTCTCTCTGAAATCGACAGATTTCGCTATTCAGGCGATAGTTTCGCACTTTTTCCAGATTTCCCTATTTCAGAAACGAGAGACCGCATTTTCCGTGTAAATTGACGTGAAAATTCGAATGGCATCGAGAATTTCATCGAAAAGAATTTTGGAAGGGCATGGTTTCGACGCAAAGGTAAGTTTTCTCTCTGAAATCGACAGATTTCGCTATTCAGGCGATAGTTTCGCACTTTTTCCAGATTTCCCTATTTCAGAAACGAGAGACCGCATTTTCCGTGTAAATTGACGTGAAAATTCGAATGGCATCGAGAATTTCATCGAAAAGAATTTTGGAAGGGCATGGTTTCGACGCAAAGGTAAGTTTTCTCTCTGAAATCGACAGATTTCGCTATTTCAGGCGATAGTTTCGCACTTTTTCCAGATTTCCCTATTTCAGAAACGAGAGACCGCATTTTCCGTGTAAATTGACGTGAAAATTCGAATGGCATCGAGAATTTCATCGAAAAGAATTTTGGAAGGGCATGGTTTCGACGCAAAGGTAAGTTTTCTCTCTGAAATCGACAGATTTCGCTATTCAGGCGATAGTTTCGCACTTTTTCCAGATTTCCCTATTTCAGAAACGAGAGACCGCATTTTCCGTGTAAATTGACGTGAAAATTCGAATGGCATCGAGAATTTCATCGAAAAGAATTTTGGAAGGGCATGGTTTCGACGCAAAGGTAAGTTTTCTCTCTGAAATCGACAGATTTCGCTATTCAGGCGATAGTTTCGCACTTTTTCCAGATTTCCCTATTTCAGAAACGAGAGACCGCATTTTCCGTGTAAATTGACGTGAAAATTCGAATGGCATCGAGAATTTCATCGAAAAGAATTTTGGAAGGGCATGGTTTCGACGCAAAGGTAAGTTTTCTCTCTGAAATCGACAGATTTCGCTATTCAGGCGATAGTTTCGCACTTTTTCCAGATTTCCCTATTTCAGAAACGAGAGACCGCATTTTCCGTGTAAATTGACGTGAAAATTCGAATGGCATCGAGAATTTCATCGAAAAGAATTTTGGAAGGGCATGGTTTCGACGCAAAGGTAAGTTTTCTCTCTGAAATCGACAGATTTCGCTATTCAGGCGATAGTTTCGCACTTTTTCCAGATTTCCCTATTTCAGAAACGAGAGACCGCATTTTCCGTGTAAATTGACGTGAAAATTCGAATGGCATCGAGAATTTCATCGAAAAGAATTTTGGAAGGGCATGGTTTCGACGCAAAGGTAAGTTTTCTCTCTGAAATCGACAGATTTCGCTATTCAGGCGATAGTTTCGCACTTTTTCCAGATTTCCCTATTTCAGAAACGAGAGACCGCATTTTCCGTGTAAATTGACGTGAAAATTCGAATGGCATCGAGAATTTCATCGAAAAGAATTTTGGAAGGGCATGGTTTCGACGCAAAGGTAAGTTTTCTCTCTGAAATCGACAGATTTCGCTATTCAGGCGATAGTTTCGCACTTTTTCCAGATTTCCCTATTTCAGAAACGAGAGACCGCATTTTCCGTGTAAATTGACGTGAAAATTCGAATGGCATCGAGAATTTCATCGAAAAGAATTTTGGAAGGGCATGGTTTCGACGCAAAGGTAAGTTTTCTCTCTGAAATCGACAGATTTCGCTATTCAGGCGATAGTTTCGCACTTTTTCCAGATTTCCCTATTTCAGAAACGAGAGACCGCATTTTCCGTGTAAATTGACGTGAAAATTCGAATGGCATCGAGAATTTCATCGAAAAGAATTTTGGAAGGGCATGGTTTCGACGCAAAGGTAAGTTTTCTCTCTGAAATCGACAGATTTCGCTATTCAGGCGATAGTTTCGCACTTTTTCCAGATTTCCCTATTTCAGAAACGAGAGACCGCATTTTCCGTGTAAATTGACGTGAAAATTCGAATGGCATCGAGAATTTCATCGAAAAGAATTTTGGAAGGGCATGGTTTCGACGCAAAGGTAAGTTTTCTCTCTGAAATCGACAGATTTCGCTATTCAGGCGATAGTTTCGCACTTTTTCCAGATTTCCCTATTTCAGAAACGAGAGACCGCATTTTCCGTGTAAATTGACGTGAAAATTCGAATGGCATCGAGAATTTCATCGAAAAGAATTTTGGAAGGGCATGGTTTCGACGCAAAGGTAAGTTTTCTCTCTGAAATCGACAGATTTCGCTATTCAGGCGATAGTTTCGCACTTTTTCCAGATTTCCCTATTTCAGAAACGAGAGACCGCATTTTCCGTGTAAATTGACGTGAAAATTCGAATGGCATCGAGAATTTCATCGAAAAGAATTTTGGAAGGGCATGGTTTCGACGCAAAGGTAAGTTTTCTCTCTGAAATCGACAGATTTCGCTATTCAGGCGATAGTTTCGCACTTTTTCCAGATTTCCCTATTTCAGAAACGAGAGACCGCATTTTCCGTGTAAATTGACGTGAAAATTCGAATGGCATCGAGAATTTCATCGAAAAGAATTTTGGAAGGGCATGGTTTCGACGCAAAGGTAAGTTTTCTCTCTGAAATCGACAGATTTCGCTATTCAGGCGATAGTTTCGCACTTTTTCCAGATTTCCCTATTTCAGAAACGAGAGACCGCATTTTCCGTGTAAATTGACGTGAAAATTCGAATGGCATCGAGAATTTCATCGAAAAGAATTTTGGAAGGGCATGGTTTCGACGCAAAGGTAAGTTTTCTCTCTGAAATCGACAGATTTCGCTATTCAGGCGATAGTTTCGCACTTTTTCCAGATTTCCCTATTTCAGAAACGAGAGACCGCATTTTCCGTGTAAATTGACGTGAAAATTCGAATGGCATCGAGAATTTCATCGAAAAGAATTTTGGAAGGGCATGGTTTCGACGCAAAGGTAAGTTTTCTCTCTGAAATCGACAGATTTCGCTATTCAGGCGATAGTTTCGCACTTTTTCCAGATTTCCCTATTTCAGAAACGAGAGACCGCATTTTCCGTGTAAATTGACGTGAAAATTCGAATGGCATCGAGAATTTCATCGAAAAGAATTTTGGAAGGGCATGGTTTCGACGCAAAGGTAAGTTTTCTCTCTGAAATCGACAGATTTCGCTATTCAGGCGATAGTTTCGCACTTTTTCCAGATTTCCCTATTTCAGAAACGAGAGACCGCATTTTCCGTGTAAATTGACGTGAAAATTCGAATGGCATCGAGAATTTCATCGAAAAGAATTTTGGAAGGGCATGGTTTCGACGCAAAGGTAAGTTTTCTCTCTGAAATCGACAGATTTCGCTATTCAGGCGATAGTTTCGCACTTTTTCCAGATTTCCCTATTTCAGAAACGAGAGACCGCATTTTCCGTGTAAATTGACGTGAAAATTCGAATGGCATCGAGAATTTCATCGAAAAGAATTTTGGAAGGGCATGGTTTCGACGCAAAGGTAAGTTTTCTCTCTGAAATCGACAGATTTCGCTATTCAGGCGATAGTTTCGCACTTTTTCCAGATTTCCCTATTTCAGAAACGAGAGACCGCATTTTCCGTGTAAATTGACGTGAAAATTCGAATGGCATCGAGAATTTCATCGAAAAGAATTTTGGAAGGGCATGGTTTCGACGCAAAGGTAAGTTTTCTCTCTGAAATCGACAGATTTCGCTATTCAGGCGATAGTTTCGCACTTTTTCCAGATTTCCCTATTTCAGAAACGAGAGACCGCATTTTCCGTGTAAATTGACGTGAAAATTCGAATGGCATCGAGAATTTCATCGAAAAGAATTTTGGAAGGGCATGGTTTCGACGCAAAGGTAAGTTTTCTCTCTGAAATCGACAGATTTCGCTATTCAGGCGATAGTTTCGCACTTTTTCCAGATTTCCCTATTTCAGAAACGAGAGACCGCATTTTCCGTGTAAATTGACGTGAAAATTCGAATGGCATCGAGAATTTCATCGAAAAGAATTTTGGAAGGGCATGGTTTCGACGCAAAGGTAAGTTTTCTCTCTGAAATCGACAGATTTCGCTATTCAGGCGATAGTTTCGCACTTTTTCCAGATTTCCCTATTTCAGAAACGAGAGACCGCATTTTCCGTGTAAATTGACGTGAAAATTCGAATGGCATCGAGAATTTCATCGAAAAGAATTTTGGGAAGGGCATGGTTTCGACGCAAAGGTAAGTTTTCTCTCTGAAATCGACAGATTTCGCATTTCAGGCGATAGTTTCGCACTTTTTCCAGATTTCCCTATTTCAGAAACGAGAGACCGCATTTTCCGTGTAAATTGACGTGAAAATTCGAATGGCATCGAGAATTTCATCGAAAAGAATTTTGGAAGGGCATGGTTTCGACGCAAAGGTAAGTTTTCTCTCTGAAATCGACAGATTTCGCTATTCAGGCGATAGTTTCGCACTTTTTCCAGATTTCCCTATTTCAGAAACGAGAGACCGCATTTTCCGTGTAAATTGACGTGAAAATTCGAATGGCATCGAGAATTTCATCGAAAAGAATTTTGGAAGGGCATGGTTTCGACGCAAAGGTAAGTTTTCTCTCTGAAATCGACAGATTTCGCATTTCAGGCGATAGTTTCGCACTTTTTCCAGATTTCCCTATTTCAGAAACGAGAGACCGCATTTTCCGTGTAAATTGACGTGAAAATTCGAATGGCATCGAGAATTTCATCGAAAAGAATTTTGGAAGGGCATGGTTTCGACGCAAAGGTAAGTTTTCTCTCTGAAATCGACAGATTTCGCTATTCAGGCGATAGTTTCGCACTTTTTCCAGATTTCCCTATTTCAGAAACGAGAGACCGCATTTTCCGTGTAAATTGACGTGAAAATTCGAATGGCATCGAGAATTTCATCGAAAAGAATTTTGGAAGGGCATGGTTTCGACGCAAAGGTAAGTTTTCTCTCTGAAATCGACAGATTTCGCATTTCAGGCGATAGTTTCGCACTTTTTCCAGATTTCCCTATTTCAGAAACGAGAGACCGCATTTTCCGTGTAAATTGACGTGAAAATTCGAATGGCATCGAGAATTTCATCGAAAAGAATTTTGGAAGGGCATGGTTTCGACGCAAAGGTAAGTTTTCTCTCTGAAATCGACAGATTTCGCTATTCAGGCGATAGTTTCGCACTTTTTCCAGATTTCCCTATTTCAGAAACGAGAGACCGCATTTTCCGTGTAAATTGACGTGAAAATTCGAATGGCATCGAGAATTTCATCGAAAAGAATTTTGGAAGGGCATGGTTTCGACGCAAAGGTAAGTTTTCTCTCTGAAATCGACAGATTTCGCATTTCAGGCGATAGTTTCGCACTTTTTCCAGATTTCCCTATTTCAGAAACGAGAGACCGCATTTTCCGTGTAAATTGACGTGAAAATTCGAATGGCATCGAGAATTTCATCGAAAAGAATTTTGGAAGGGCATGGTTTCGACGCAAAGGTAAGTTTTCTCTCTGAAATCGACAGATTTCGCATTTCAGGCGATAGTTTCGCACTTTTTCCAGATTTCCCTATTTCAGAAACGAGAGACCGCATTTTCCGTGTAAATTGACGTGAAAATTCGAATGGCATCGAGAATTTCATCGAAAAGAATTTTGGAAGGGCATGGTTTCGACGCAAAGGTAAGTTTTCTCTCTGAAATCGACAGATTTCGCTATTCAGGCGATAGTTTCGCACTTTTTCCAGATTTCCCTATTTCAGAAACGAGAGACCGCATTTTCCGTGTAAATTGACGTGAAAATTCGAATGGCATCGAGAATTTCATCGAAAAGAATTTTGGAAGGGCATGGTTTCGACGCAAAGGTAAGTTTTCTCTCTGAAATCGACAGATTTCGCTATTCAGGCGATAGTTTCGCACTTTTTCCAGATTTCCCTATTTCAGAAACGAGAGACCGCATTTTCCGTGTAAATTGACGTGAAAATTCGAATGGCATCGAGAATTTCATCGAAAAGAATTTTGGAAGGGCATGGTTTCGACGCAAAGGTAAGTTTTCTCTCTGAAATCGACAGATTTCGCTATTCAGGCGATAGTTTCGCACTTTTTCCAGATTTCCCTATTTCAGAAACGAGAGACCGCATTTTCCGTGTAAATTGACGTGAAAATTCGAATGGCATCGAGAATTTCATCGAAAAGAATTTTGGAAGGGCATGGTTTCGACGCAAAGGTAAGTTTTCTCTCTGAAATCGACAGATTTCGCTATTCAGGCGATAGTTTCGCACTTTTTCCAGATTTCCCTATTTCAGAAACGAGAGACCGCATTTTCCGTGTAAATTGACGTGAAAATTCGAATGGCATCGAGAATTTCATCGAAAAGAATTTTGGAAGGGCATGGTTTCGACGCAAAGGTAAGTTTTCTCTCTGAAATCGACAGATTTCGCTATTCAGGCGATAGTTTCGCACTTTTTCCAGATTTCCCTATTTCAGAAACGAGAGACCGCATTTTCCGTGTAAATTGACGTGAAAATTCGAATGGCATCGAGAATTTCATCGAAAAGAATTTTGGAAGGGCATGGTTTCGACGCAAAGGTAAGTTTTCTCTCTGAAATCGACAGATTTCGCTATTCAGGCGATAGTTTCGCACTTTTTCCAGATTTCCCTATTTCAGAAACGAGAGACCGCATTTTCCGTGTAAATTGACGTGAAAATTCGAATGGCATCGAGAATTTCATCGAAAAGAATTTTGGAAGGGCATGGTTTCGACGCAAAAGTAAGTTTTCTCTCTGAAATCGACAGATTTCGCTATTCAGGCGATAGTTTCGCACTTTTTCCAGATTTCCCTATTTCAGAAACGAGAGACCGCATTTTCCGTGTAAATTGACGTGAAAATTCGAATGGCATCGAGAATTTCATCGAAAAGAATTTTGGAAGGGCATGGTTTCGACGCAAAGGTAAGTTTTCTCTCTGAAATCGACAGATTTCGCTATTCAGGCGATAGTTTCGCACTTTTTCCAGATTTCCCTATTTCAGAAACGAGAGACCGCATTTTCCGTGTAAATTGACGTGAAAATTCGAATGGCATCGAGAATTTCATCGAAAAGAATTTTGGAAGGGCATGGTTTCGACGCAAAGGTAAGTTTTCTCTCTGAAATCGACAGATTTCGCTATTCAGGCGATAGTTTCGCACTTTTTCCAGATTTCCCTATTTCAGAAACGAGAGACCGCATTTTCCGTGTAAATTGACGTGAAAATTCGAATGTCATCGAGAATTTCATCGAAAAGAATTTTGGAAGGGCATGGTTTCGACGCAAAGGTAAGTTTTCTCTCTGAAATCGACAGATTTCGCTATTCAGGCGATAGTTTCGCACTTTTTCCAGATTTCCCTATTTCAGAAACGAGAGACCGCATTTTCCGTGTAAATTGACGTGAAAATTCGAATGGCATCGAGAATTTCATCGAAAAGAATTTTGGAAGGGCATGGTTTCGACGCAAAGGTAAGTTTTCTCTCTGAAATCGACAGATTTCGCTATTCAGGCGATAGTTTCGCACTTTTTCCAGATTTCCCTATTTCAGAAACGAGAGACCGCATTTTCCGTGTAAATTGACGTGAAAATTCGAATGGCATCGAGAATTTCATCGAAAAGAATTTTGGAAGGGCATGGTTTCGACGCAAAGGTAAGTTTTCTCTCTGAAATCGACAGATTTCGCTATTCAGGCGATAGTTTCGCACTTTTTCCAGATTTCCCTATTTCAGAAACGAGAGACCGCATTTTCCGTGTAAATTGACGTGAAAATTCGAATGGCATCGAGAATTTCATCGAAAAGAATTTTGGAAGGGCATGGTTTCGACGCAAAGGTAAGTTTTCTCTCTGAAATCGACAGATTTCGCATTTCAGGCGATAGTTTCGCACTTTTTCCAGATTTCCCTATTTCAGAAACGAGAGACCGCATTTTCCGTGTAAATTGACGTGAAAATTCGAATGGCATCGAGAATTTCATCGAAAAGAATTTTGGAAGGGCATGGTTTCGACGCAAAGGTAAGTTTTCTCTCTGAAATCGACAGATTTCGCTATTCAGGCGATAGTTTCGCACTTTTTCCAGATTTCCCTATTTCAGAAACGAGAGACCGCATTTTCCGTGTAAATTGACGTGAAAATTCGAATGGCATCGAGAATTTCATCGAAAAGAATTTTGGAAGGGCATGGTTTCGACGCAAAGGTAAGTTTTCTCTCTGAAATCGACAGATTTCGCTATTCAGGCGATAGTTTCGCACTTTTTCCAGATTTCCCTATTTCAGAAACGAGAGACCGCATTTTCCGTGTAAATTGACGTGAAAATTCGAATGGCATCGAGAATTTCATCGAAAAGAATTTTGGAAGGGCATGGTTTCGACGCAAAGGTAAGTTTTCTCTCTGAAATCGACAGATTTCGCTATTCAGGCGATAGTTTCGCACTTTTTCCAGATTTCCCTATTTCAGAAACGAGAGACCGCATTTTCCGTGTAAATTGACGTGAAAATTCGAATGGCATCGAGAATTTCATCGAAAAGAATTTTGGAAGGGCATGGTTTCGACGCAAAGGTAAGTTTTCTCTCTGAAATCGACAGATTTCGCTATTCAGGCGATAGTTTCGCACTTTTTCCAGATTTCCCTATTTCAGAAACGAGAGACCGCATTTTCCGTGTAAATTGACGTGAAAATTCGAATGGCATCGAGAATTTCATCGAAAAGAATTTTGGAAGGGCATGGTTTCGACGCAAAGGTAAGTTTTCTCTCTGAAATCGACAGATTTCGCTATTCAGGCGATAGTTTCGCACTTTTTCCAGATTTCCCTATTTCAGAAACGAGAGACCGCATTTTCCGTGTAAATTGACGTGAAAATTCGAATGGCATCGAGAATTTCATCGAAAAGAATTTTGGAAGGGCATGGTTTCGACGCAAAGGTAAGTTTTCTCTCTGAAATCGACAGATTTCGCTATTCAGGCGATAGTTTCGCACTTTTTCCAGATTTCCCTATTTCAGAAACGAGAGACCGCATTTTCCGTGTAAATTGACGTGAAAATTCGAATGGCATCGAGAATTTCATCGAAAAGAATTTTGGAAGGGCATGGTTTCGACGCAAAGGTAAGTTTTCTCTCTGAAATCGACAGATTTCGCTATTCAGGCGATAGTTTCGCACTTTTTCCAGATTTCCCTATTTCAGAAACGAGAGACCGCATTTTCCGTGTAAATTGACGTGAAAATTCGAATGGCATCGAGAATTTCATCGAAAAGAATTTTGGAAGGGCATGGTTTCGACGCAAAGGTAAGTTTTCTCTCTGAAATCGACAGATTTCGCTATTCAGGCGATAGTTTCGCACTTTTTCCAGATTTCCCTATTTCAGAAACGAGAGACCGCATTTTCCGTGTAAATTGACGTGAAAATTCGAATGGCATCGAGAATTTCATCGAAAAGAATTTTGGAAGGGCATGGTTTCGACGCAAAGGTAAGTTTTCTCTCTGAAATCGACAGATTTCGCTATTCAGGCGATAGTTTCGCACTTTTTCCAGATTTCCCTATTTCAGAAACGAGAGACCGCATTTTCCGTGTAAATTGACGTGAAAATTCGAATGGCATCGAGAATTTCATCGAAAAGAATTTTGGAAGGGCATGGTTTCGACGCAAAGGTAAGTTTTCTCTCTGAAATCGACAGATTTCGCTATTCAGGCGATAGTTTCGCACTTTTTCCAGATTTCCCTATTTCAGAAACGAGAGACCGCATTTTCCGTGTAAATTGACGTGAAAATTCGAATGGCATCGAGAATTTCATCGAAAAGAATTTTGGAAGGGCATGGTTTCGACGCAAAGGTAAGTTTTCTCTCTGAAATCGACAGATTTCGCTATTCAGGCGATAGTTTCGCACTTTTTCCAGATTTCCCTATTTCAGAAACGAGAGACCGCATTTTCCGTGTAAATTGACGTGAAAATTCGAATGGCATCGAGAATTTCATCGAAAAGAATTTTGGAAGGGCATGGTTTCGACGCAAAGGTAAGTTTTCTCTCTGAAATCGACAGATTTCGCTATTCAGGCGATAGTTTCGCACTTTTTCCAGATTTCCCTATTTCAGAAACGAGAGACCGCATTTTCCGTGTAAATTGACGTGAAAATTCGAATGGCATCGAGAATTTCATCGAAAAGAATTTTGGAAGGGCATGGTTTCGACGCAAAGGTAAGTTTTATCTCTGAAATCGACAGATTTCGCTATTCAGGCGATAGTTTCGCACTTTTTCCAGATTTCCCTATTTCAGAAACGAGAGACCGCATTTTCCGTGTAAATTGACGTGAAAATTCGAATGGCATCGAGAATTTCATCGAAAAGAATTTTGGAAGGGCATGGTTTCGACGCAAAGGTAAGTTTTCTCTCTGAAATCGACAGATTTCGCTATTCAGGCGATAGTTTCGCACTTTTTCCAGATTTCCCTATTTCAGAAACGAGAGACCGCATTTTCCGTGTAAATTGACGTGAAAATTCGAATGGCATCGAGAATTTCATCGAAAAGAATTTTGGAAGGGCATGGTTTCGACGCAAAGGTAAGTTTTCTCTCTGAAATCGACAGATTTCGCTATTCAGGCGATAGTTTCGCACTTTTTCCAGATTTCCCTATTTCAGAAACGAGAGACCGCATTTTCCGTGTAAATTGACGTGAAAATTCGAATGGCATCGAGAATTTCATCGAAAAGAATTTTGGAAGGGCATGGTTTCGACGCAAAGGTAAGTTTTCTCTCTGAAATCGACAGATTTCGCTATTCAGGCGATAGTTTCGCACTTTTTCCAGATTTCCCTATTTCAGAAACGAGAGACCGCATTTTCCGTGTAAATTGACGTGAAAATTCGAATGGCATCGAGAATTTCATCGAAAAGAATTTTGGAAGGGCATGGTTTCGACGCAAAGGTAAGTTTTCTCTCTGAAATCGACAGATTTCGCTATTCAGGCGATAGTTTCGCACTTTTTCCAGATTTCCCTATTTCAGAAACGAGAGACCGCATTTTCCGTGTAAATTGACGTGAAAATTCGAATGGCATCGAGAATTTCATCGAAAAGAATTTTGGAAGGGCATGGTTTCGACGCAAAGGTAAGTTTTCTCTCTGAAATCGACAGATTTCGCTATTCAGGCGATAGTTTCGCACTTTTTCCAGATTTCCCTATTTCAGAAACGAGAGACCGCATTTTCCGTGTAAATTGACGTGAAAATTCGAATGGCTTCGAGAATTTCATCGAAAAGAATTTTGGAAGGGCATGGTTTCGACGCAAAGGTAAGTTTTCTCTCTGAAATCGACAGATTTCGCTATTCAGGCGATAGTTTCGCACTTTTTCCAGATTTCCCTATTTCAGAAACGAGAGACCGCATTTTCCGTGTAAATTGACGTGAAAATTCGAATGGCATCGAGAATTTCATCGAAAAGAATTTTGGAAGGGCATGGTTTCGACGCAAAGGTAAGTTTTCTCTCTGAAATCGACAGATTTCGCTATTCAGGCGATAGTTTCGCACTTTTTCCAGATTTCCCTATTTCAGAAACGAGAGACCGCATTTTCCGTGTAAATTGACGTGAAAATTCGAATGGCATCGAGAATTTCATCGAAAAGAATTTTGGAAGGGCATGGTTTCGACGCAAAGGTAAGTTTTCTCTCTGAAATCGACAGATTTCGCTATTCAGGCGATAGTTTCGCACTTTTTCCAGATTTCCCTATTTCAGAAACGAGAGACCGCATTTTCCGTGTAAATTGACGTGAAAATTCGAATGGCATCGAGAATTTCATCGAAAAGAATTTTGGAAGGGCATGGTTTCGACGCAAAGGTAAGTTTTCTCTCTGAAATCGACAGATTTCGCTATTCAGGCGATAGTTTCGCACTTTTTCCAGATTTCCCTATTTCAGAAACGAGAGACCGCATTTTCCGTGTAAATTGACGTGAAAATTCGAATGGCATCGAGAATTTCATCGAAAAGAATTTTGGAAGGGCATGGTTTCGACGCAAAGGTAAGTTTTCTCTCTGAAATCGACAGATTTCGCTATTCAGGCGATAGTTTCGCACTTTTTCCAGATTTCCCTATTTCAGAAACGAGAGACCGCATTTTCCGTGTAAATTGACGTGAAAATTCGAATGGCATCGAGAATTTCATCGAAAAGAATTTTGGAAGGGCATGGTTTCGACGCAAAGGTAAGTTTTCTCTCTGAAATCGACAGATTTCGCTATTCAGGCGATAGTTTCGCACTTTTTCCAGATTTCCCTATTTCAGAAACGAGAGACCGCATTTTCCGTGTAAATTGACGTGAAAATTCGAATGGCATCGAGAATTTCATCGAAAAGAATTTTGGAAGGGCATGGTTTCGACGCAAAGGTAAGTTTTCTCTCTGAAATCGACAGATTTCGCTATTCAGGCGATAGTTTCGCACTTTTTCCAGATTTCCCTATTTCAGAAACGAGAGACCGCATTTTCCGTGTAAATTGACGTGAAAATTCGAATGGCATCGAGAATTTCATCGAAAAGAATTTTGGAAGGGCATGGTTTCGACGCAAAGGTAAGTTTTCTCTCTGAAATCGACAGATTTCGCTATTCAGGCGATAGTTTCGCACTTTTTCCAGATTTCCCTATTTCAGAAACGAGAGACCGCATTTTCCGTGTAAATTGACGTGAAAATTCGAATGGCATCGAGAATTTCATCGAAAAGAATTTTGGAAGGGCATGGTTTCGACGCAAAGGTAAGTTTTCTCTCTGAAATCGACAGATTTCGCTATTCAGGCGATAGTTTCGCACTTTTTCCAGATTTCCCTATTTCAGAAACGAGAGACCGCATTTTCCGTGTAAATTGACGTGAAAATTCGAATGGCATCGAGAATTTCATCGAAAAGAATTTTGGAAGGGCATGGTTTCGACGCAAAGGTAAGTTTTCTCTCTGAAATCGACAGATTTCGCTATTCAGGCGATAGTTTCGCACTTTTTCCAGATTTCCCTATTTCAGAAACGAGAGACCGCATTTTCCGTGTAAATTGACGTGAAAATTCGAATGGCATCGAGAATTTCATCGAAAAGAATTTTGGAAGGGCATGGTTTCGACGCAAAGGTAAGTTTTCTCTCTGAAATCGACAGATTTCGCTATTCAGGCGATAGTTTCGCACTTTTTCCAGATTTCCCTATTTCAGAAACGAGAGACCGCATTTTCCGTGTAAATTGACGTGGAAATTCGAATGGCATCGAGAATTTCATCGAAAAGAATTTTGGAAGGGCATGGTTTCGACGCAAAGGTAAGTTTTCTCTCTGAAATCGACAGATTTCGCTATTCAGGCGATAGTTTCGCACTTTTTCCAGATTTCCCTATTTCAGAAACGAGAGACCGCATTTTCCGTGTAAATTGACGTGAAAATTCGAATGGCATCGAGAATTTCATCGAAAAGAATTTTGGAAGGGCATGGTTTCGACGCAAAGGTAAGTTTTCTCTCTGAAATCGACAGATTTCGCTATTCAGGCGATAGTTTCGCACTTTTTCCAGATTTCCCTATTTCAGAAACGAGAGACCGCATTTTCCGTGTAAATTGACGTGAAAATTCGAATGGCATCGAGAATTTCATCGAAAAGAATTTTGGAAGGGCATGGTTTCGACGCAAAGGTAAGTTTTCTCTCTGAAATCGACAGATTTCGCTATTCAGGCGATAGTTTCGCACTTTTTCCAGATTTCCCTATTTCAGAAACGAGAGACCGCATTTTCCGTGTAAATTGACGTGAAAATTCGAATGGCATCGAGAATTTCATCGAAAAGAATTTTGGAAGGGCATGGTTTCGACGCAAAGGTAAGTTTTCTCTCTGAAATCGACAGATTTCGCTATTCAGGCGATAGTTTCGCACTTTTTCCAGATTTCCCTATTTCAGAAACGAGAGACCGCATTTTCCGTGTAAATTGACGTGAAAATTCGAATGGCATCGAGAATTTCATCGAAAAGAATTTTGGAAGGGCATGGTTTCGACGCAAATGTCACGGCCCCGCGCTGGCTGTTGGTTAATACAAAATTCAATGATCTTTCGATCCTTAGACTGCGGATGGTAAGAGTAGAATACTCGTGATCCCAGATCGGTAAGGTCGGTGTCTAAAGTTTCTACGTGTGGATCTTTTCTTATCTCGCGTTGATATGGTGATGGTATCCGTTACTCTAGGTTGGTACGATAGAGAATTAAACCGTGAGTTTGTAGGATTCGTGAGGTAGAAAATCAGACCGTTGATCAAAAGAGATTATCTTCACCGTGAGCCTGTACGTGAGGTGTCGTAACTAAAGTAGGGGATCGTTTCGCTATGGTTAAGTACTAAAGTACAAAGGGAAACTCTGTGATGTTCAATAAATGTTCGAGGTACGTAGGGGCTCGTTCTTATTCTCGTTATAAATTCAAAGGTAATACGCGTTAGAGTCTAAATTCAATTCATATGCGTTAGAACCTACGTTCCGTAGATTATGCAGTTCATGCAGGATAACAGTGGTGTAAAGTCTTTATGTTAGGTTAAACATAAGTATAAAAATATATATATTTAATATATGCAATGGTGCGTTACAATGTGCCAGGTATTGCTGGGCTTAAAGTACAATTGGTTAAACTTACGTATGGATCTCGTTGTCCTGATTCGTTTGACACACTCTGCGTTATATTAGATTCGCGTTTGATTCTTCGTTACTTCTACTGACTCTTATTCTTCCGACTACCGCGTTACTTCGCGCTTGACTCCTTACTTCTTGCTGTACTACTCCGTTACTGGTTACTGTACTGCTAACTACCGCGTTACTGACTTTACTGGGCAAAGGGGCCCGTATTTATACTCGGAGAAGAGTGGACTTTGTAGCGTGTGTCATACGAATGCAGGGTATAACTTTTACGATTTCGGAGAGGTAGTTAAAAACCTTTCTGTTAAATTGTACGAGCCTTTTAAGGCTGTTGCGAAGAAGCCTTGGTCGAAGCTCCATATATGGTTTGTTGCGAAGAGCCTTGGTCGAAGTTCAAGTACTCTCTTACCTTAGAAGGATTTTATAATTTCCTGTACAGAGTTTTAGTTCATTAGAGCGGTATCTTATTTCTTAAGTGAGTAATGACTTCCGTAGCTTGGTTTGGTATCTTATCTCTTAAGTGAGTAATGACTTCCGTAGCTTTGATGAGGCTTCCAGAGTATCGTATTGCTTTAGTGACGAGTTTAAGCTACTTGTTCTCTTTTAGGGAGTTTCCTAGTGAAGGCTCTGTTCTTTAAGTTACTTGTTCTCTTTTAGAGGGTTTCCTAGTAAAGGCTATGTTCTGGAAGGCTCATGTACAAATGTATATATATGTATATATGTATATGTGTGTATGTAAGGGTGCCGGGTGACGCGACCGTCACACCTCCCCCCCTAAGAAAGAATTTTTCCAGAATTCGAAAGGCAGGAAAAATTCTTCCCTTTACAATTTGTCCGCATGTGAGGTTAGTAAGCATATACTGCAGGCCGGGCCCACGTGGGGGCGGAAAAAATTTTTTGCTAATTGGATTATAGAGTTAATCCGGATTATCCAATTAATTAATTATAGTTTCATTGAAAGTTGATTGAAAAGTCAAGTTTAAATTAGAAGTCAAAGGTTCTAGATTTTTGACTGAGACGTATATATATATATGTATGTATTTGTAATGAAAATAATAATAATTTTTTTTTATTATTTTTTTTTTTCAGGTATTGGAATGCAGTATGCATATGGACTATAGCAATAATTTATTTTATATTAATATTAGTAAGTAAGGTTACAATTTTTGTCATACTTATTATAAAGATCGCACGCAATAATAAATTAATAAAGATATGTGTATAAAGTATCATGTTCAAACCAAAAATAATAGAATGATTTTTTTTTTTTATTAATTAGAAAATAAAAACACGGGAGAATGAATATTTTGGGGCGCAATATTTAATATTGGATATAATCCAAGCTGTTTGATTCTACTGTACCATTTTGATGGGTGCCTTGCATACATGACCATCGGCAAAATATTCCGAACAAGGTTGGAACACTGCATGACGTTGTACTCACTATTTCTTCTTGCTGTGCTACCTGAGATTGGTATTGCGCGTACAGCGTGTTGCGGTTCCTCAGGGTGTCGCTATAGTAGTACGGTCCCTGATGTACAGCCATTGCCGGTGCGATCGGTACATCGTATGATGCTACCATTATGACGTCATCCATGAAAGGTGGTGGTTCCTGATGCATCGGTACTGGAGGTGCTGGTGGTATATTGTACGCCTGTACTGGTATTGGCTGCATGACGTCCCTTGTGGAGGTATCTGCGGTGTCTTCCGTGGTGTATTGTCTGGGTGGTGGAGGTTGTTCATACAGCTCTGGTCCTTCATCTTCGGATGCGGAGATGTCTATCATCTCGGGGCTTCCAGGTGCCGTCGGGTAGGATTCGTTCCCTGATTCGGTGGAGGTCAAACTGTTAGGAGAGGGACAATTTGTAGGAGTGGGCAAGCGCCAACGGGGTGATTCTATCTCCGAGTGTTCCTTCTCGATGATCCGTTCCTTAGTGTGGAGGTTTTCTACTTCGCGTAGAATTTCCTCGATCGTCCCGTCTAGTAGATCGGCCTGAATGTGGTCGGTGTCCATCCATGACAAATCCAGATTGATTTCATCTATCGATTCGTCTTCGTATCTGGATATTGGCTTGATCCTTGCCGGCATCGGGTATTGCTGCCTTCGCGAGTCCATATATACGTATCCTGCATTGGACGAGGTACTGTCTGCGAGTTCTCGAACAGCTGGAGCAGCGTTGATGATGGCTGCGATTGCTGTGGCGTTGTCCATGACCCATTCCACGGTGACTGGCATCTTCGTATTAATTGTCTTAGAGAGCGTCTTAGAAGTTGTCGAGGTGACAGAGGCTTTTAGACTGGTGTGGTGTCTCTTGTTGTAGACCCTTTTTATATGCGTTAGAAACGTAGGTACTGCCCCTATTCATTTCCCTGTCTTATCGGGTCTTAGATGTTGCCCGGTAGGAAGTTTTGGTTTGGTCGTGATACCGGTTAGTACGATAAAATTTGAAGCGTATGGGAGCTAGAAATATCCCTTATCGAGTTAGTTTTCTTGGAAGTAGTTCGGCAGCTGTAGCGCAGCTGTGTGATGATAAGGTTTTTCGGCGGATGAGAAAGTTAAACATTGCAGTCGCTCGCCTACTTATCGTATTAGTTTCTAGATTATCTTTGCTAGCTGAGACGCAACGCATAGCGCGATAATTTTTCGAGGTGGATGGAAGAATTAAATATTACTCGACTTCGTGGAGGTCGATTATTCGATCCGCGTGTAATATACCGCTTGACCCTGTATACTTGCCTGCTCGAGTGGTTCAATGGTTGGCGGTGTGGTTGGAGTTTTGTGATTAGTTTCCTTATCTTCTTCTTCGGTTTCGGCTTCGGTGTTTGTGCCGGTTGAAGTTGTCCTTGGCGGTTGATTGCTTAGATGTAACAGGATATTCGTTACACTATCCCAGACAGCGCCGAGTAGATGTAGGCTCCAGCCGTAGATTTGATGTAATGCATATCCGTGGAGTGCTGTGTCCAGCGTGAACTTGATTAGCTTCACGGTGATCCAAAGGCCCAGGATTCCTGCACTGAACGTTCCGAAACCTGTGAAGACTCCCCACAGTTTGTTCCAGGTTGAATTGGCGATCTTCTCTAGAGCAGCTTCGTCGAGTAGGTTCACGAATGATATCCCTTGTTTTTCTGCGTCTTGACCGGTCATGCTTCTAGCGATAGTGTTTAATACAGCGGGTTTTTCGACGGGAAACATGATGTGATCTCGTAATTTATTTAATTCTTCCGTTGAGTATATGCCAGACGTGGCTAGTGATTCAGGATTTGAATAAGTCCAACTATTTTGCGTCGCGGGTTGCAATTCTTTAGGTGGTATTGTTGAGGCTGCATTAGGCGATATTTTGTACCATATCCCATCCAATTGGTACATGTTTGGTACGTAAGGATTGCAATCGTGTTGCGTTCCTGTCTTTAACAAAATATGGGTTTTTGGTGCCATAAATAGCGAATGATTTCCCCTAGATACAGGTAATTGTTGATAACAATGTCGGGTTTCGCGTCGCTTTACTGTGACGGGTACGCATTTTACAATATGGATTACTTCTCCTGCTACTATCGACATGTGGCCTGGGCCGTTCATGACTTGGTACGCGAAGTCTTCCGGTACTATTTTTGCTAACGTTAATGCGTTTTCAAGCAATTGTTTTTCTACTTGACATTGTTGCATTATAACATCTCTGTATAGTTTTGTCATTTGTGTTTTGATATGCTTTTCTAGGTAAATGAATTTACTATTGACATATGTAAAGATGTCTAAGTTATTGACTGCGATTGGTTTTCTTAAAGCAAACGATTCTCCTGGTTTAGTTTCTAAAATGAATAATTTCGGATGCTCGGTTTTGGTGATTATATAATTACAGATTTTAATTTGCCCTTTCTTTGTTAAGGCAAAGGTAATGTCTTGAGTCGTAATAGCGTAGATTTCCGTATTTTCTGTTTGATTGTCAAAGATTTTGTTTGCTTTTCCTTCAAATAAAACGTCGTAATTATTAAATTTACATTGATTGTTTGGAATGGAGTTCCAAAATGTATTTCCTCCTTCTAAGTCCATGCAAAAACCGTCGGATAGTGTACATTGTGTGCCAGAAAGTAACGTGATTTTATTGCTTTCTGATCTACTAGTTGCGAAATAATCTCTGAGCGTGATTTTTACGATGGCTTGAACAATGACATCTTCCCAAGAGCCGTAAGGGTCTGAGTAGAAAACGCCGTCGCAATCTCCATTGGGTTTAATTTCTCCGGCAATTGTAACGCTTTTTGTTACGGTGCTATTCACGAGAAGGCCTGTTATTAAATCCTTCTGACCGAAATTAAACGCGCGGGTTAAATGCATTTTTAAACATGCGTCAGAGCTTATTTCCATTACATAGTCCATTCTTCCATGCGTTACTGCTGATAAATGGGAAAGCAAACCGCATCGGAATATCGTTCTATCTATTTCGACTTTACATTGCATTACATGTGTGTTTGAGAATTCTGATAATTGTAGAAGTTGAATATACTTTTCTTCTACATGAGGTTTCTGAGAGGGAATCTTACATTCACCAATTGATTTTAAAGACATTGTAGTTATATTCATATTAGGAGAACCGCAGTCATAGGCAATTAGAGCATTGGTAAGAGAAAAATAGAAGAAAATGATGTAGATGTACATGTTGATTGGATCTTCAGATCTGTGAACAAAGAAAGAGAATTATTTGTTCGATTTTATGAGGCCGTGGAACTATGGCCGTAAGATAATTTTAATCGGTTCGGGTGAACTACTTTTTCTCGATTATGTATACGGATTTTAATGTTTCCGTCTGTTAGGACTTGTGTGATTTCGTAAGGTCCTTCGTACTGATCGCTAAATTTTCCTGGTCTGTTGCCTTTTAATAAATAGACCCAGTCGCGTACTTGAAAATTTCGAGCGTTTTGTTTCCTATCGTAGTACTCCTTTGATTTCTCTTTAGCTTTGTCGGAGTTAATTTTTGCAAATTCCCTGATTGAATGTAGTTTGTCTATGAGATTGGAAATGTATTCAGGGTATGTTTCGTCTGGATGTAAGGTTTTATCGATCGGGGATTTCGGAGTCCTCCCGTAAATTAATTCGTAAGGCGTGAATTTAGTAGCTTCGTGAACACTGGTATTGTAACTGAACATGCAAAGCTCGATTAATTCGTCCCATTCGTGGTGCGTATCTACGAAATGTTTTAGGTACTCGATCAGGACGTGATGGCTTCTCTCGAGGGAACCATTTGTTTGCGGATGGAAAGCAGTGGACTTTAGCTGTTTCATTCCGAGCAGCTTGGTTAAGGATCTCGTAAAGTATCCGATGAATGGCGTTCCTTGGTCAGTGAGAATAGAAGTAGGAATCCCGAATTGACAGATGAAGCGTTTAAGGAAAGCACCTGCTATTTGAACTGAAGTGGCCTCTCGTAGTGGTATAGCCATGGAATATTTCGTTAGGTTGTCTTGTATGGTTAGCAGGTAGTTGTTATCGCGGGCGGTGTTTGGCAGTGGTCCGACGATATCGAGGGCTACCTTATGGAACGGCTCAGGTGGCGTATCCGTGATTAACATCGGCTGCTTGGTCTTTACACGAGTTAGTTTTCGTTTTTGACAACTGCCGCATTGACGTACGAAACTCCTTATATCATGTTTCATTCCTTCCCAGAAATATTTATCCTTGATACGCGCGTATGTTTTAGTCATTCCTTTATGTCCTCCGATTACCGTGCTATGATTTTCTTGTATAATGTCCAGTATGTCTTCGCGGAATGGAATTTTTATCTCGTTCGAATGTACGTATATTTTGACGTCTCGTAACGATAGGTTTTGTAGTTCAGTCTGTAAGGTATTCCAAGGGGTGGTAAGTATTCCCTTTGGAGATTCGGAGATTGAAATTCTTGTTTGATTATCATGTTTTAATAACTCGTATAGGGTATTAAAAGCTTGCTTCAATGATTCGGTGCTTTGTATTGCTATTAAATAATAGAACTTTGATTTATTTTGAATTCTTGTAATCTCTCCCGACTGTAAATTTGTTGGATCAAATTTAATAATCTTGTGAGTATAGAGCAGTTGGCTTCCTGTATCGACAGGTTGTCCTTTACAGTCTACGAAACATATTGCAGTATTCGCTTGTAAGAAGTTGTTACGTGTTCGAATGTACTTTGGTTCTGTTGATTTGAATGTTTCGATTTGATCCGGAGGTTCTTCCTCGTCCTGAATTGAATTAGTCTCTTCTGTCTCTTCTTCTTGAATTTCAGGAATAGTTTGTGGGTTTGTTAACCTTGCATTAATAAACGGACTATCGAAAATATCTTCTGTGGATGTTTCACTGTCAGGTTCTATTTCTGTTAATGGAAACGTGCAAATCTCTGGTGGATTTCTTGAAAGGGCGTCGGCGTTGCTGTTAGCCTTGCCTTGTTTGTAGACGATATTGTATTCGTATTCGTCTAATTTAAATCTCCAACGTAATAGACGAGATGTAGGGTCTTTGACTTTATGTAGCCAGACTAGTGGACGATGATCCGTAAGAAGTGTGAATTTCTTCCCATAGATGTACGGTCGAAAATGATTTACTGCGTAGACTATTGCTAGTAGTTCTTTTTCAATAGTTGAATAGTTTTTCTCGGCTCCATTTAATAAACGAGACGCATAGGCTATTGGTAGATCTTTACCGACGGGTCCCTGGCTGAGAACAGCGCCGACTGCGTATCCCGAGGCGTCTGTCGTTAAGTTAAACGTTTCGTTAAAGTCCGGATATTGGAGTATTGGTTGTTCGCAAAGAATATTTCTTAGTGTTTCGAAAGCGTTCTGTTGTGGCGTCGTCCACGCGAAATCATTGTTTTTCTTTAGTAGTTCCGTTAAAGGTTTTGCCGTTTTAGAATAGTCCATGATAAATCTTCGATAATAACCTGTTAGTCCTAGAAACTGTTTAATATGTTTGGCGTTTTTTGGAATAGGAAAATTTTGTACTGCTTCTATTTTTCGTGGGTCGGGTTGAACACCGTTTTCAGTAATTATGTGTCCAAGGTAGGTAACTTCCTTTCGTAGAAATTCGCATTTATCCGGTTGTAGTTGAAGGTTCGCTTTACGAAGGCGTTCTATGAGCTTCCGGAATTTGATTCCGTGTTCTTCTAGGGATTTTGCGTATATTACGATGTCGTCCAGATAAACAAACATTTCATTGCCTTGCAAACCTGTTAAGGTTTGATCCATCAATCGCTGAAACGTGGCGGGTGCGTTCTTCAATCCAAATGGCATTCGGTTATATTCGAAGTGACCATGCGGCGTAGAAAAAGCAGTTTTATTTTTGTCTAGTGGATCCATTGGTATTTGGTGGAATCCTGAGGCTAAGTCGAAAATTGAAAAGTATTTTGCTCCGCCTAGTTGATCGAGGATTTCTGTGATGTTTGGCAGAGGGTAGGCGTCGCCTTTTGTTTTTTCGTTCAATGTTCGAAAATCTATAACTAATCGCCAGCGTTTATTTCCTTGCGAATCGGGTTTTTTTGGAACTACCCATAGTGGTGAATTGTATGCGGAATCTGATTCTTGTATTATACCTTGGTTTAGCATGTCCGAGACTTGTCTCTGGATTTCTTCTTTATGTACCGGCGGGTAGCGGTATTGCTTCGTATTAATTGGCGTATCGTCAACCGTAATTATTTTGTGATGCGCCTTTGTAGTGGCTTCCAGTGCTTCGTCTGGTAAGTGGAATCTGTCTGCGAATTCCGTTATTAACTTTTCCGCTTCGTTGCGTTCCTCGGAGTTCAAGTGCTCGAGTCGTAGTAACGGAAGTAATTCTTTTACTCGTTTTGGAGTGTGAGTGCTTGTAGAATTGGAAGACGTATCCTTTGAAGTAAAAGAGTGTAGAACTGGGACGATCTCGACGACCCGTTCATTTTTCTTTGATACTAAGGAGAGAGAATCGCTTCGAGTGGCATTTGGTTCTAAACTCTCGACCTCGGTGAGAGATGAATTTTTATTTGAACTAATGGCTTGAAGTTCTGGCTTTGCTTCGGGAACTTTGTTCGTTTCGCGTTTTGCCGTCTGTCTCTTCTGTTCCTTTTGATGGTGTCTTCCTTTTGAGTTTTTGAAAAAGTGCTTCTGCTTTTCCTTGCTTTGAGGATTCTTGCGATCCGAATTAGAAGTAGCTTCTCGTGAGCTAGTGATTTTGGAAAAATGCTTCAGTTTTTCCTTGCGTGGTGGATTCCCTTGATCCGAAATAGAAGTAGCTTCTCGTGAGCTAGTGATTTTGGAAAAATGCTTCAGTTTTTCCTTGCGTGGTGGATTCTCTTGATCCGAAATAGAAGTAGCTTCTCGTGAGCTAGTGATTTTGGAAAAATGCTTCAGTTTTTCCTTGCGTGGTGGATTCCCTTGATCCGAAATAGAAGTAGCTTCTCGTGAGCTAGTGATTTTGGAAAAATGCTTCAGTTTTTCCTTGCGTGGTGGATTCTCTTGATCCGAAATAGAAGTTGCTGCTGGTGAGCATGTGTTTTCAGCCGTATTTGGGGCTGCTATTTCTTCCAACCTTTGTAGTCGTACGGGAGGAAAGATTAGCGTGATATCTTCACTGCCGGTATTGATAGCATAGAGTTCTGCTTTACCGTTATAGTTGTTCACAATTGCATTACCCAAAAGAATTTGCGAGTCTGTTTTTAGGCTTGGCATGTAGCCTTCATTTGGAGAGTCGTTCGTTAAAGATATGAATACTAATTTCGAAGTACGGGCAGGTAGTTTAATTACGTTATCTTGAAAAAATGGAATAGTTCTATCGTGAAGAATTAAGCACTGTTGTTCGTAATCTATACTGGCTGCGGCTGCCTTTAAGTAAGGTGTTCCGATTATACCTTCTTGATGCATAGGAAAGTCGTCCGGTACGACGTGGAATTTTGAAATTATACCAAAAATATTCACAAATACATGTCCTAACGTTGATACTGTGCCTGTGGTTATTCCGCGAATTTTAACTGAACCTTTGTAATATTCTTCTTTGTTTCGATAGAGTTTATCTTTAATTAAATTCACTCCTGCTCCTGTATCGATCATAAAAATGATAGGTGGGTTTTCTGGCTTTGAAATTAGTATTGACGGTGCTTCGTTCGGGCAATCTATTGTGTAGACGGTATTTGTTCCTCTGTGGGACCTATGACGCGGACTCTCGGTGATAATTCCTCTCGGCGTGCGTCGTTCGGCGAGAGGGAAGCTCCGTTTCCCGAATTTGGTCGGCTATTCTGCTGTTCGTTGTATCGTTTCTTACGACACTCATCTATTGTGTGTCCTTTGAAGTTGCAGTATTGGCATACTTTTTGCGACGTATTTCGTGGTGATGGAGTCTCCTGGAATGCGTTTCCCTTGGACGAGTTGCCTCGTGGTGCGTTTCTTTCTTTTAGCCAGCAAGTTTCGGCAGAATGACCCGGTTTGTTGCAAAAAAAACAGTTTCCTCGCGGTCGCTGTGGTCGTACAGCATTCTCTTCGGATCTATACGCTCGGTCGACGTCCTTCTTAATTCGCTCATGCAATTGTTGAATGAGATAGCTTTCGGATTCGGCCTCTATCGCGGAGCGAATGGCGTCGTCTAAAGTGCGCTGAATGGATGGATTTATGCGTATGCTCCTTTTCAGACCGCGCGAGAAACATTTGATTGCCTCTATTTCCGTATCATATCGAAACGCTGTGTTTTCTTCTCTGGTAATACGAGTATGTGTCTCGATTATGTCGTCGAGAAGGTGTTGCACTCGGCAACTGAAGGAAATTACATCTTCTGAGGGGAATTGCGTAATTGTCCCTAACTGTCCTTGTAGGCAGGAGATTGATTTTGGAGGTGAGAACCGGTGTTGCAAATATTCGAGTAAGGAGTCAATGGTCACGAAGCTTTTTCCGGTAACTACATGTTTAGCGTTACCTCTTAGGCGATTTTTAATTAATTTGACTAGATTTATTTCTGCATGGGGAGGAATCATGTCCTTAGCATCCTTGCAACCTTCGGCAAATGCCCTGAATGTTTGTGCTCTTCCGTCGAACGTTGGTACGGCTTCGATCGCGTCTTTGATTGTAATTTGAGGAATAATGATGGCTTCGGTGCCTGAAGTACTAGCGAGTCCCGGTATAAGTGGTGGTGTACCGCCACTGGCAATTGTGGGGCTTTGTGTCGGTGCGTATTCGCGACGAGCTTGGATTTGTGTTGTGGTTTCATTGTCTTTTAGTGTGATAGGCATATTGAACAAGCGTAGAGGATCTCTCCTAACCAGATTTTAACGTTAATGAAAAGAGGTTTTTATTCTGGCAGCGAAAAACAGATCCCACCGCTGCCACCAAAAATCGTGTCACGGCCCCGCGCTGGCTGTTGGTTAATACAAAATTCAATGATCTTTCGATCCTTAGACTGCGGATGGTAAGAGTAGAATACTCGTGATCCCAGATCGGTAAGGTCGGTGTCTAAAGTTTCTACGTGTGGATCTTTTCTTATCTCGCGTTGATATGGTGATGGTATCCGTTACTCTAGGTTGGTACGATAGAGAATTGAACCGTGAGTTTGTAAGATTCGTGAGGTAGAAAATCAGACCGTTGATCAAAAGAGATTATCTTCACCGTGAGCCTGTACGTGAGGTGTCGTAACTAAAGTAGGGGATCGTTTCGCTATGGTTAAGTACTAAAGTACAAAGGGAAACTCTGTGATGTTCAATAAATGTTCGAGGTACGTAGGGACTCGTTCTTATTCTCGTTATAAATTCAAAGGTAATACGCGTTAGAGTCTAAATTCAATTCATATGCGTTAGAATCTACGTTCCGTAGATTATGCAGTTCATGCAGGATAACAGTGGTGTAAAGTCTTTATGTTAGGTTAAACATAAGTATAAAAATATATATATTTAATATATGCAATGGTGCGTTACAATGTGCCAGGTATTGCTGGGCTTAAAGTACAATTGGTTAAACTTACGTATGGATCTCGTTGTCCTGATTCGCTTGACACACTCTGCGTTATATTAGATTCGCGTTTGATTCTTCGTTACTTCTACTGACTCTTATTCTTCCGACTATCGAGTTACTTCGCGCTTGACTCCTTACTTCTTGCTGTACTACTCCGTTACTGGTTACTGTACTGCTAACTACCGCGTTACTGACTTTACTGGGCAAAGGGGCCCGTATTTATACTCGGAGAAGAGTGGACTTTGTAGCGTGTGTCATACGAATGCAGGGTATAACTTTTACGATTTCGGAGAGGTAGTTAAAAACCTTTCTGTTAAATTGTACGAGCCTTTTATGGCTGTTGCGAAGAAGCCTTGGTCGAAGCTCCATATATGGTTTGTTGCGAAGAGCCTTGGTCGAAGTTCAAGTACTCTCTTACCTTAGAAGGATTTTATAATTTCCTGTACAGAGTTTTAGTTCATTAGAGCGGTATCTTATTTCTTAAGTGAGTAATGACTTCCGTAGCTTGGTTTGGTATCTTATCTCTTAAGTGAGTAATGACTTCCGTAGCTTTGATGAGGCTTCCAGAGTATCGTATTGCTTTAGTAACGAGTTTAAGCTACTTGTTCTCTTTTAGGGAGTTTCCTAGTGAAGGCTCTGTTCTTTAAGTTACTTGTTCTCTTTTAGAGGGTTTCCTAGTAAAGGCTATGTTCTGGAAGGCTCATGTACAAATGTATATATATGTATATATGTATATGTGTGTATGTAAGGGTGCCGGGTGACGCGACCGTCACAGCATCGAGAATTTCATCGAAAAGAATTTTGGAAGGGCATGGTTTCGACGCAAAGGTAAGTTTTCTCTCTGAAATCGACAGATTTCGCATATCAGGCGATAGTTTCGCACTTTTTCCAGATTTCCCTATTTCAGAAACGAGAGACCGCATTTTCCGTGTAAATTGACGTGAAAATTCGAATGGCATCGAGAATTTCATCGAAAAGAATTTTGGAAGGGCATGGTTTCGACGCAAAGGTAAGTTTTCTCTCTGAAATCGACAGATTTCGCATATCAGGCGATAGTTTCGCACTTTTTCCAGATTTCCCTATTTCAGAAACGAGAGACCGCATTTTCCGTGTAAATTGACGTGAAAATTCGAATGGCATCGAGAATTTCATCGAAAAGAATTTTGGAAGGGCATGGTTTCGACGCAAAGGTAAGTTTTCTCTCTGAAATCGACAGATTTCGCATATCAGGCGATAGTTTCGCACTTTTTCCAGATTTCCCTATTTCAGAAACGAGAGACCGCATTTTCCGTGTAAATTGACGTGAAAATTCGAATGGCATCGAGAATTTCATCGAAAAGAATTTTGGAAGGGCATGGTTTCGACGCAAAGGTAAGTTTTCTCTCTGAAATCGACAGATTTCGCATATCAGGCGATAGTTTCGCACTTTTTCCAGATTTCCCTATTTCAGAAACGAGAGACCGCATTTTCCGTGTAAATTGACGTGAAAATTCGAATGGCATCGAGAATTTCATCGAAAAGAATTTTGGAAGGGCATGGTTTCGACGCAAAGGTAAGTTTTCTCTCTGAAATCGACAGATTTCGCATATCAGGCGATAGTTTCGCACTTTTTCCAGATTTCCCTATTTCAGAAACGAGAGACCGCATTTTCCGTGTAAATTGACGTGAAAATTCGAATGGCATCGAGAATTTCATCGAAAAGAATTTTGGAAGGGCATGGTTTCGACGCAAAGGTAAGTTTTCTCTCTGAAATCGACAGATTTCGCATATCAGGCGATAGTTTCGCACTTTTTCCAGATTTCCCTATTTCAGAAACGAGAGACCGCATTTTCCGTGTAAATTGACGTGAAAATTCGAATGGCATCGAGAATTTCATCGAAAAGAATTTTGGAAGGGCATGGTTTCGACGCAAAGGTAAGTTTTCTCTCTGAAATCGACAGATTTCGCATATCAGGCGATAGTTTCGCACTTTTTCCAGATTTCCCTATTTCAGAAACGAGAGACCGCATTTTCCGTGTAAATTGACGTGAAAATTCGAATGGCATCGAGAATTTCATCGAAAAGAATTTTGGAAGGGCATGGTTTCGACGCAAAGGTAAGTTTTCTCTCTGAAATCGACAGATTTCGCATATCAGGCGATAGTTTCGCACTTTTTCCAGATTTCCCTATTTCAGAAACGAGAGACCGCATTTTCCGTGTAAATTGACGTGAAAATTCGAATGGCATCGAGAATTTCATCGAAAAGAATTTTGGAAGGGCATGGTTTCGACGCAAAGGTAAGTTTTCTCTCTGAAATCGACAGATTTCGCATATCAGGCGATAGTTTCGCACTTTTTCCAGATTTCCCTATTTCAGAAACGAGAGACCGCATTTTCCGTGTAAATTGACGTGAAAATTCGAATGGCATCGAGAATTTCATCGAAAAGAATTTTGGAAGGGCATGGTTTCGACGCAAAGGTAAGTTTTCTCTCTGAAATCGACAGATTTCGCATATCAGGCGATAGTTTCGCACTTTTTCCAGATTTCCCTATTTCAGAAACGAGAGACCGCATTTTCCGTGTAAATTGACGTGAAAATTCGAATGGCATCGAGAATTTCATCGAAAAGAATTTTGGAAGGGCATGGTTTCGACGCAAAGGTAAGTTTTCTCTCTGAAATCGACAGATTTCGCATATCAGGCGATAGTTTCGCACTTTTTCCAGATTTCCCTATTTCAGAAACGAGAGACCGCATTTTCCGTGTAAATTGACGTGAAAATTCGAATGGCATCGAGAATTTCATCGAAAAGAATTTTGGAAGGGCATGGTTTCGACGCAAAGGTAAGTTTTCTCTCTGAAATCGACAGATTTCGCATATCAGGCGATAGTTTCGCACTTTTTCCAGATTTCCCTATTTCAGAAACGAGAGACCGCATTTTCCGTGTAAATTGACGTGAAAATTCGAATGGCATCGAGAATTTCATCGAAAAGAATTTTGGAAGGGCATGGTTTCGACGCAAAGGTAAGTTTTCTCTCTGAAATCGACAGATTTCGCATATCAGGCGATAGTTTCGCACTTTTTCCAGATTTCCCTATTTCAGAAACGAGAGACCGCATTTTCCGTGTAAATTGACGTGAAAATTCGAATGGCATCGAGAATTTCATCGAAAAGAATTTTGGAAGGGCATGGTTTCGACGCAAAGGTAAGTTTTCTCTCTGAAATCGACAGATTTCGCATATCAGGCGATAGTTTCGCACTTTTTCCAGATTTCCCTATTTCAGAAACGAGAGACCGCATTTTCCGTGTAAATTGACGTGAAAATTCGAATGGCATCGAGAATTTCATCGAAAAGAATTTTGGAAGGGCATGGTTTCGACGCAAAGGTAAGTTTTCTCTCTGAAATCGACAGATTTCGCATATCAGGCGATAGTTTCGCACTTTTTCCAGATTTCCCTATTTCAGAAACGAGAGACCGCATTTTCCGTGTAAATTGACGTGAAAATTCGAATGGCATCGAGAATTTCATCGAAAAGAATTTTGGAAGGGCATGGTTTCGACGCAAAGGTAAGTTTTCTCTCTGAAATCGACAGATTTCGCATATCAGGCGATAGTTTCGCACTTTTTCCAGATTTCCCTATTTCAGAAACGAGAGACCGCATTTTCCGTGTAAATTGACGTGAAAATTCGAATGGCATCGAGAATTTCATCGAAAAGAATTTTGGAAGGGCATGGTTTCGACGCAAAGGTAAGTTTTCTCTCTGAAATCGACAGATTTCGCATATCAGGCGATAGTTTCGCACTTTTTCCAGATTTCCCTATTTCAGAAACGAGAGACCGCATTTTCCGTGTAAATTGACGTGAAAATTCGAATGGCATCGAGAATTTCATCGAAAAGAATTTTGGAAGGGCATGGTTTCGACGCAAAGGTAAGTTTTCTCTCTGAAATCGACAGATTTCGCATATCAGGCGATAGTTTCGCACTTTTTCCAGATTTCCCTATTTCAGAAACGAGAGACCGCATTTTCCGTGTAAATTGACGTGAAAATTCGAATGGCATCGAGAATTTCATCGAAAAGAATTTTGGAAGGGCATGGTTTCGACGCAAAGGTAAGTTTTCTCTCTGAAATCGACAGATTTCGCATATCAGGCGATAGTTTCGCACTTTTTCCAGATTTCCCTATTTCAGAAACGAGAGACCGCATTTTCCGTGTAAATTGACGTGAAAATTCGAATGGCATCGAGAATTTCATCGAAAAGAATTTTGGAAGGGCATGGTTTCGACGCAAAGGTAAGTTTTCTCTCTGAAATCGACAGATTTCGCATATCAGGCGATAGTTTCGCACTTTTTCCAGATTTCCCTATTTCAGAAACGAGAGACCGCATTTTCCGTGTAAATTGACGTGAAAATTCGAATGGCATCGAGAATTTCATCGAAAAGAATTTTGGAAGGGCATGGTTTCGACGCAAAGGTAAGTTTTCTCTCTGAAATCGACAGATTTCGCATATCAGGCGATAGTTTCGCACTTTTTCCAGATTTCCCTATTTCAGAAACGAGAGACCGCATTTTCCGTGTAAATTGACGTGAAAATTCGAATGGCATCGAGAATTTCATCGAAAAGAATTTTGGAAGGGCATGGTTTCGACGCAAAGGTAAGTTTTCTCTCTGAAATCGACAGATTTCGCATATTCAGGCGATAGTTTCGCACTTTTTCCAGATTTCCCTATTTCAGAAACGAGAGACCGCATTTTCCGTGTAAATTGACGTGAAAATTCGAATGGCATCGAGAATTTCATCGAAAAGAATTTTGGAAGGGCATGGTTTCGACGCAAAGGTAAGTTTTCTCTCTGAAATCGACAGATTTCGCATATCAGGCGATAGTTTCGCACTTTTTCCAGATTTCCCTATTTCAGAAACGAGAGACCGCATTTTCCGTGTAAATTGACGTGAAAATTCGAATGGCATCGAGAATTTCATCGAAAAGAATTTTGGAAGGGCATGGTTTCGACGCAAAGGTAAGTTTTCTCTCTGAAATCGACAGATTTCGCATATCAGGCGATAGTTTCGCACTTTTTCCAGATTTCCCTATTTCAGAAACGAGAGACCGCATTTTCCGTGTAAATTGACGTGAAAATTCGAATGGCATCGAGAATTTCATCGAAAAGAATTTTGGAAGGGCATGGTTTCGACGCAAAGGTAAGTTTTCTCTCTGAAATCGACAGATTTCGCATATCAGGCGATAGTTTCGCACTTTTTCCAGATTTCCCTATTTCAGAAACGAGAGACCGCATTTTCCGTGTAAATTGACGTGAAAATTCGAATGGCATCGAGAATTTCATCGAAAAGAATTTTGGAAGGGCATGGTTTCGACGCAAAGGTAAGTTTTCTCTCTGAAATCGACAGATTTCGCATATCAGGCGATAGTTTCGCACTTTTTCCAGATTTCCCTATTTCAGAAACGAGAGACCGCATTTTCCGTGTAAATTGACGTGAAAATTCGAATGGCATCGAGAATTTCATCGAAAAGAATTTTGGAAGGGCATGGTTTCGACGCAAAGGTAAGTTTTCTCTCTGAAATCGACAGATTTCGCATATCAGGCGATAGTTTCGCACTTTTTCCAGATTTCCCTATTTCAGAAACGAGAGACCGCATTTTCCGTGTAAATTGACGTGAAAATTCGAATGGCATCGAGAATTTCATCGAAAAGAATTTTGGAAGGGCATGGTTTCGACGCAAAGGTAAGTTTTCTCTCTGAAATCGACAGATTTCGCATATCAGGCGATAGTTTCGCACTTTTTCAGATTTCCCTATTTCAGAAACGAGAGACCGCATTTTCCGTGTAAATTGACGTGAAAATTCGAATGGCATCGAGAATTTCATCGAAAAGAATTTTGGAAGGGCATGGTTTCGACGCAAAGGTAAGTTTTCTCTCTGAAATCGACAGATTTCGCATATCAGGCGATAGTTTCGCACTTTTTCCAGATTTCCCTATTTCAGAAACGAGAGACCGCATTTTCCGTGTAAATTGACGTGAAAATTCGAATGGCATCGAGAATTTCATCGAAAAGAATTTTGGAAGGGCATGGTTTCGACGCAAAGGTAAGTTTTCTCTCTGAAATCGACAGATTTCGCATATCAGGCGATAGTTTCGCACTTTTTCCAGATTTCCCTATTTCAGAAACGAGAGACCGCATTTTCCGTGTAAATTGACGTGAAAATTCGAATGGCATCGAGAATTTCATCGAAAAGAATTTTGGAAGGGCATGGTTTCGACGCAAAGGTAAGTTTTCTCTCTGAAATCGACAGATTTCGCATATCAGGCGATAGTTTCGCACTTTTTCCAGATTTCCCTATTTCAGAAACGAGAGACCGCATTTTCCGTGTAAATTGACGTGAAAATTCGAATGGCATCGAGAATTTCATCGAAAAGAATTTTGGAAGGGCATGGTTTCGACGCAAAGGTAAGTTTTCTCTCTGAAATCGACAGATTTCGCATATCAGGCGATAGTTTCGCACTTTTTCCAGATTTCCCTATTTCAGAAACGAGAGACCGCATTTTCCGTGTAAATTGACGTGAAAATTCGAATGGCATCGAGAATTTCATCGAAAAGAATTTTGGAAGGGCATGGTTTCGACGCAAAGGTAAGTTTTCTCTCTGAAATCGACAGATTTCGCATATCAGGCGATAGTTTCGCACTTTTTCCAGATTTCCCTATTTCAGAAACGAGAGACCGCATTTTCCGTGTAAATTGACGTGAAAATTCGAATGGCATCGAGAATTTCATCGAAAAGAATTTTGGAAGGGCATGGTTTCGACGCAAAGGTAAGTTTTCTCTCTGAAATCGACAGATTTCGCATATCAGGCGATAGTTTCGCACTTTTTCCAGATTTCCCTATTTCAGAAACGAGAGACCGCATTTTCCGTGTAAATTGACGTGAAAATTCGAATGGCATCGAGAATTTCATCGAAAAGAATTTTGGAAGGGCATGGTTTCGACGCAAAGGTAAGTTTTCTCTCTGAAATCGACAGATTTCGCATATCAGGCGATAGTTTCGCACTTTTTCCAGATTTCCCTATTTCAGAAACGAGAGACCGCATTTTCCGTGTAAATTGACGTGAAAATTCGAATGGCATCGAGAATTTCATCGAAAAGAATTTTGGAAGGGCATGGTTTCGACGCAAAGGTAAGTTTTCTCTCTGAAATCGACAGATTTCGCATATCAGGCGATAGTTTCGCACTTTTTCCAGATTTCCCTATTTCAGAAACGAGAGACCGCATTTTCCGTGTAAATTGACGTGAAAATTCGAATGGCATCGAGAATTTCATCGAAAAGAATTTTGGAAGGGCATGGTTTCGACGCAAAGGTAAGTTTTCTCTCTGAAATCGACAGATTTCGCATATCAGGCGATAGTTTCGCACTTTTTCCAGATTTCCCTATTTCAGAAACGAGAGACCGCATTTTCCGTGTAAATTGACGTGAAAATTCGAATGGCATCGAGAATTTCATCGAAAAGAATTTTGGAAGGGCATGGTTTCGACGCAAAGGTAAGTTTTCTCTCTGAAATCGACAGATTTCGCATATCAGGCGATAGTTTCGCACTTTTTCCAGATTTCCCTATTTCAGAAACGAGAGACCGCATTTTCCGTGTAAATTGACGTGAAAATTCGAATGGCATCGAGAATTTCATCGAAAAGAATTTTGGAAGGGCATGGTTTCGACGCAAAGGTAAGTTTTCTCTCTGAAATCGACAGATTTCGCATATCAGGCGATAGTTTCGCACTTTTTCCAGATTTCCCTATTTCAGAAACGAGAGACCGCATTTTCCGTGTAAATTGACGTGAAAATTCGAATGGCATCGAGAATTTCATCGAAAAGAATTTTGGAAGGGCATGGTTTCGACGCAAAGGTAAGTTTTCTCTCTGAAATCGACAGATTTCGCATATCAGGCGATAGTTTCGCACTTTTTCCAGATTTCCCTATTTCAGAAACGAGAGACCGCATTTTCCGTGTAAATTGACGTGAAAATTCGAATGGCATCGAGAATTTCATCGAAAAGAATTTTGGAAGGGCATGGTTTCGACGCAAAGGTAAGTTTTCTCTCTGAAATCGACAGATTTCGCATATCAGGCGATAGTTTCGCACTTTTTCCAGATTTCCCTATTTCAGAAACGAGAGACCGCATTTTCCGTGTAAATTGACGTGAAAATTCGAATGGCATCGAGAATTTCATCGAAAAGAATTTTGGAAGGGCATGGTTTCGACGCAAAGGTAAGTTTTCTCTCTGAAATCGACAGATTTCGCATATCAGGCGATAGTTTCGCACTTTTTCCAGATTTCCCTATTTCAGAAACGAGAGACCGCATTTTCCGTGTAAATTGACGTGAAAATTCGAATGGCATCGAGAATTTCATCGAAAAGAATTTTGGAAGGGCATGGTTTCGACGCAAAGGTAAGTTTTCTCTCTGAAATCGACAGATTTCGCATATCAGGCGATAGTTTCGCACTTTTTCCAGATTTCCCTATTTCAGAAACGAGAGACCGCATTTTCCGTGTAAATTGACGTGAAAATTCGAATGGCATCGAGAATTTCATCGAAAAGAATTTTGGAAGGGCATGGTTTCGACGCAAAGGTAAGTTTTCTCTCTGAAATCGACAGATTTCGCATATCAGGCGATAGTTTCGCACTTTTTCCAGATTTCCCTATTTCAGAAACGAGAGACCGCATTTTCCGTGTAAATTGACGTGAAAATTCGAATGGCATCGAGAATTTCATCGAAAAGAATTTTGGAAGGGCATGGTTTCGACGCAAAGGTAAGTTTTCTCTCTGAAATCGACAGATTTCGCATATCAGGCGATAGTTTCGCACTTTTTCCAGATTTCCCTATTTCAGAAACGAGAGACCGCATTTTCCGTGTAAATTGACGTGAAAATTCGAATGGCATCGAGAATTTCATCGAAAAGAATTTTGGAAGGGCATGGTTTCGACGGAAAGGTAAGTTTTCTCTCTGAAATCGACAGATTTCGCATTTCAGGCGATAGTTTCGCACTTTTTCCAGATTTCCCTATTTCAGAAACGAGAAATCGTATTTTCCGTGTAAATTGACGTGAAAATTCGAATGGCATCGAGAATTTCATCGAAAAGAATTTTGGAAGGGCATGGTTTCGACGGAAAGGTAAGTTTTCTCTCTGAAATCGACAGATTTCGCATTTCAGGCGATAGTTTCGCACTTTTTCCAGATTTCACTATTTCCGAATCGAGAAATCGTATTTTCCGTGTAAATTGACGTGAAAATTCGAATGGCATCGAGAATTTCATCGAAAAGAATTTTGGAAGGGCATGGTTTCGACGGAAAGGTAAGTTTTCTCTCTGAAATCGACAGATTTCGCATTTCAGGCGATAGTTTCGCACTTTTTCCAGATTTCACTATTTCCGAAACGAGAAATCGTATTTTCCGTGTAAATTGACGTGAAAATTCGAATGGCATCGAGAATTTCATCGAAAAGAATTTTAGGAGGGCATGGTTTCGACGGAAAGGTAAGTTTTCTCTCTGAAATCGACAGATTTCGCATTTCAGGCGATAGTTTCGCACTTTTTCCAGATTTCACTATTTCCGAAACGAGAAATCGTATTTTCCGTGTAAATTGACGTGAAAATTCGAATGGCATCGAGAATTTCATCGAAAAGAATTTTAGAAGGGCATGGTTTCGACGGAAAGGTAAGTTTTCTCTCTGAAATCGACAGATTTCGCATTTCAGGCGATAGTTTCGCACTTTTTCCAGATTTCCACTATTTCCGAAACGAGAAATCGTATTTTCCGTGTAAATTGACGTGAAAATTCGAATGGCATCGAGAATTTCATCGAAAAGAATTTTAGAAGGGCATGGTTTCGACGGAAAGGTAAGTTTTCTCTCTGAAATCGACAGATTTCGCATTTCAGGCGATAGTTTCGCACTTTTCCAGATTTCACTATTTCCGAACGAGAAATCGTATTTTCCGTGTAAATTGACGTGAAAATTCGAATGGCATCGAGAATTTCATCGAAAAGAATTTTGGAAGGGCATGGTTTCGACGCAAAGGTAAGTTTTCTCTCTGAAATCGACAGATTTCGCATATCAGGCGATAGTTTCGCACTTTTTCCAGATTTCCCTATTTCAGAAACGAGAGACCGCATTTTCCGTGTAAATTGACGTGAAAATTCGAATGGCATCGAGAATTTCATCGAAAAGAATTTTGGAGAAGGGCATGGTTTCGACGGAAAGGTAAGTTTTCTCTCTGAAATCGACAGATTTCGCATTTCAGGCGATAGTTTCGCACTTTTTCCAGATTTCCCTATTTCAGAAACGAGAGATCGTATTTTCCGTGTAAATTGACGTGAAAATTCGAATGGCATCGAGAATTTCATCGAAAAGAATTTTGGAAGGGCATGGTTTCGACGGAAAGGTAAGTTTTCTCTCTGAAATCGACAGATTTCGCATTTCAGGCGATAGTTTCGCACTTTTTCCAGATTTCCCTATTTCAGAAACGAGAGATCGTATTTTCCGTGTAAATTGACGTGAAAATTCGATTGGCATCGAGGAATTTCATCGAAAAGAATTTTGGAAGGGCATGGTTTCGACGGAAAGGTAAGTATCCTCTCTGAAATCGACAGATTTCGCATTTCAGGCGATAGTTTCGCACTTTTTCCAGATTTTCCTATTTCAGAAACGAGAGATCGTATTTTCCGTGTAAATTGACGTGAAAATTCGAATGGCATCGAGAATTTCATCGAAAAGAATTTTGGAAGGGCATGGTTTCGACGGAAAGGTAAGTTTTCTCTCTGAAATCGACAGATTTCGCATTTCAGGCGATAGTTTCGCACTTTTTCCAGATTTCCCTATTTCAGAAACGAGAGATCGTATTTTCCGTGTAAATTGACGTGAAAATTCGAATGGCATCGAGAATTTCATCGAAAAGAATTTTGGAAGGGCATGGTTTCGACGGAAAGGTAAGTTTTCTCTCTGAAATCGACAGATTTCGCATTTCAGGCGATAGTTTCGCACTTTTTCCAGATTTCCCTATTTCAGAAACGAGAGATCGTATTTTCCGTGTAAATTGACGTGAAAATTCGAATGGCATCGAGAATTTCATCGAAAAGAATTTTGGAAGGGCATGGTTTCGACGGAAAGGTAAGTTTTCTCTCTGAAATCGACAGATTTCGCATTTCAGGCGATAGTTTCGCACTTTTTCCAGATTTCCCTATTTCAGAAACGAGAGATCGTATTTTCCGTGTAAATTGACGTGAAAATTCGAATGGCATCGAGAATTTCATCGAAAAGAATTTTGGAAGGGCATGGTTTCGACGGAAAGGTAAGTTTTCTCTCTGAAATCGACAGATTTCGCATTTCAGGCGATAGTTTCGCACTTTTTCCAGATTTCCCTATTTCAGAAACGAGAGATCGTATTTTCCGTGTAAATTGACGTGAAAATTCGAATGGCATCGAGAATTTCATCGAAAAGAATTTTGGAAGGGCATGGTTTCGACGGAAAGGTAAGTTTTCTCTTTGAAATCGACAGATTTCGCATTTCAGGCGATAGTTTCGCACTTTTTCCAGATTTCCCTATTTCAGAAACGAGAGATCGTATTTTCCGTGTAAATTGACGTGAAAATTCGAATGGCATCGAGAATTTCATCGAAAAGAATTTTGGAAGGGCATGGTTTCGACGGAAAGGTAAGTTTTCTCTCTGAAATCGACAGATTTCGCATTTCAGGCGATAGTTTCGCACTTTTTCCAGATTTCCCTATTTCAGAAACGAGAGATCGTATTTTCCGTGTAAATTGACGTGAAAATTCGAATGGCATCGAGAATTTCATCGAAAAGAATTTTGGAAGGGCATGGTTTCGACGGAAAGGTAAGTTTTCTCTCTGAAATCTACAGATTTCGCATTTCAGGCGATAGTTTCGCACTTTTTCCAGATTTCCCTATTTCAGAAACGAGAGATCGTATTTTCCGTGTAAATTGACGTGAAAATTCGAATGGCATCGAGAATTTCATCGAAAAGAATTTTGGAAGGGCATGGTTTCGACGGAAAGGTAAGTTTTCTCTCTGAAATCGACAGATTTCGCATTTCAGGCGATAGTTTCGCACTTTTTCCAGATTTCCCTATTTCAGAAACGAGAGATCGTATTTTCCGTGTAAATTGACGTGAAAATTCGAATGGCATCGAGAATTTCATCGAAAAGAATTTTGGAAGGGCATGGTTTCGACGGAAAGGTAAGTTTTCTCTCTGAAATCGACAGATTTCGCATTTCAGGCGATAGTTTCGCACTGTTTCCAGATTTCCCTATTTCAGAAACGAGAGATCGTATTTTCCGTGTAAATTGACGTGAAAATTCGAATGGCATCGAGAATTTCATCGAAAAGAATTTTGGAAGGGCATGGTTTCGACGGAAAGGTAAGTTTTCTCTCTGAAATCGACAGATTTCGCATTTCAGGCGATAGTTTCGCACTTTTTCCAGATTTCCCTATTTCAGAAACGAGAGATCGTATTTTCCGTGTAAATTGACGTGAAAATTCGAATGGCATCGAGAATTTCATCGAAAAGAATTTTGGAAGGGCATGGTTTCGACGGAAAGGTAAGTTTTCTCTCTGAAATCGACAGATTTCGCATTTCAGGCGATAGTTTCGCACTTTTTCCAGATTTCCCTATTTCAGAAACGAGAGATCGTATTTTCCGTGTAAATTGACGTGAAAATTCGAATGGCATCGAGAATTTCATCGAAAAGAATTTTGGAAGAGCATGGTTTCGACGGAAAGGTAAGTTTTCTCTCTGAAATCGACAGATTTCGCATTTCAGGCGATAGTTTCGCACTTTTTCCAGATTTCCCTATTTCAGAAACGAGAGATCGTATTTTCCGTGTAAATTGACGTGAAAATTCGAATGGCATCGAGAATTTCATCGAAAAGAATTTTGGAAGGGCATGGTTTCGACGGAAAGGTAAGTTTTCTCTCTGAAATCGACAGATTTCGCATTTCAGGCGATAGTTTCGCACTTTTTCCAGATTTCCCTATTTCAGAAACGAGAGATCGTATTTTCCGTGTAAATTGACGTGAAAATTCGAATGGCATCGAGAATTTCATCGAAAAGAATTTTGGAAGGGCATGGTTTCGACGGAAAGGTAAGTTTTCTCTCTGAAATCGACAGATTTCGCATTTCAGGCGATAGTTTCGCACTTTTTCCAGATTTCCCTATTTCAGAAACGAGAGATCGTATTTTCCGTGTAAATTGACGTGAAAATTCGAATGGCATCGAGAATTTCATCGAAAAGAATTTTGGAAGGGCATGGTTTCGACGGAAAGGTAAGTTTTCTCTCTGAAATCGACAGATTTCGCATTTCAGGCGATAGTTTCGCACTTTTTCCAGATTTCCCTATTTCAGAAACGAGAGATCGTATTTTCCGTGTAAATTGACGTGAAAATTCGATTGGCATCGAGAATTTCATCGAAAAGAATTTTGGAAGGGCATGGTTTCGACGGAAAGGTAAGTATCCTCTCTGAAATCGACAGATTTCGCATTTCAGGCGATAGTTTCGCACTTTTTCCAGATTTTCCTATTTCAGAAACGAGAGATCGTATTTTCCGTGTAAATTGACGTGAAAATTCGAATGGCATCGAGAATTTCATCGAAAAGAATTTTGGAAGGGCATGGTTTCGACGGAAAGGTAAGTTTTCTCTCTGAAATCGACAGATTTCGCATTTCAGGCGATAGTTTCGCACTTTTTCCAGATTTCCCTATTTCAGAAACGAGAGATCGTATTTTCCGTGTAAATTGACGTGAAAATTCGAATGGCATCGAGAATTTCATCGAAAAGAATTTTGGAAGGGCATGGTTTCGACGGAAAGGTAAGTTTTCTCTCTGAAATCGACAGATTTCGCATTTCAGGCGATAGTTTCGCACTTTTTCCAGATTTCCCTATTTCAGAAACGAGAGATCGTATTTTCCGTGTAAATTGACGTGAAAATTCGAATGGCATCGAGAATTTCATCGAAAAGAATTTTGGAAGGGCATGGTTTCGACGGAAAGGTAAGTTTTCTCTCTGAAATCGACAGATTTCGCATTTCAGGCGATAGTTTCGCACTTTTTCCAGATTTCCCTATTTCAGAAACGAGAGATCGTATTTTCCGTGTAAATTGACGTGAAAATTCGAATGGCATCGAGAATTTCATCGAAAAGAATTTTGGAAGGGCATGGTTTCGACGGAAAGGTAAGTTTTCTCTCTGAAATCGACAGATTTCGCATTTCAGGCGATAGTTTCGCACTTTTTCCAGATTTCCCTATTTCAGAAACGAGAGATCGTATTTTCCGTGTAAATTGACGTGAAAATTCGAATGGCATCGAGAATTTCATCGAAAAGAATTTTGGAAGGGCATGGTTTCGACGGAAAGGTAAGTTTTCTCTTTGAAATCGACAGATTTCGCATTTCAGGCGATAGTTTCGCACTTTTTCCAGATTTCCCTATTTCAGAAACGAGAGATCGTATTTTCCGTGTAAATTGACGTGAAAATTCGAATGGCATCGAGAATTTCATCGAAAAGAATTTTGGAAGGGCATGGTTTCGACGGAAAGGTAAGTTTTCTCTCTGAAATCGACAGATTTCGCATTTCAGGCGATAGTTTCGCACTTTTTCCAGATTTCCCTATTTCAGAAACGAGAGATCGTATTTTCCGTGTAAATTGACGTGAAAATTCGAATGGCATCGAGAATTTCATCGAAAAGAATTTTGGAAGGGCATGGTTTCGACGGAAAGGTAAGTTTTCTCTCTGAAATCTACAGATTTCGCATTTCAGGCGATAGTTTCGCACTTTTTCCAGATTTCCCTATTTCAGAAACGAGAGATCGTATTTTCCGTGTAAATTGACGTGAAAATTCGAATGGCATCGAGAATTTCATCGAAAAGAATTTTGGAAGGGCATGGTTTCGACGGAAAGGTAAGTTTTCTCTCTGAAATCGACAGATTTCGCATTTCAGGCGATAGTTTCGCACTTTTTCCAGATTTTCCTATTTCAGAAACGAGAGATCGTATTTTCCGTGTAAATTGACGTGAAAATTCGAATGGCATCGAGAATTTCATCGAAAAGAATTTTGGAAGGGCATGGTTTCGACGGAAAGGTAAGTTTTCTCTCTGAAATCGACAGATTTCGCATTTCAGGCGATAGTTTCGCACTTTTTCCAGATTTCCCTATTTCAGAAACGAGAGATCGTATTTTCCGTGTAAATTGACGTGAAAATTCGAATGGCATCGAGAATTTCATCGAAAAGAATTTTGGAAGGGCATGGTTTCGACGGAAAGGTAAGTTTTCTCTCTGAAATCGACAGATTTCGCATTTCAGGCGATAGTTTCGCACTTTTTCCAGATTTCCCTATTTCAGAAACGAGAGATCGTATTTTCCGTGTAAATTGACGTGAAAATTCGAATGGCATCGAGAATTTCATCGAAAAGAATTTTGGAAGGGCATGGTTTCGACGGAAAGGTAAGTTTTCTCTCTGAAATCGACAGATTTCGCATTTCAGGCGATAGTTTCGCACTTTTTCCAGATTTCCCTATTTCAGAAACGAGAGATCGTATTTTCCGTGTAAATTGACGTGAAAATTCGAATGGCATCGAGAATTTCATCGAAAAGAATTTTGGAAGGGCATGGTTTCGACGGAAAGTGTGACGGCCGCGTCACTCGCACCCTACATATATACATATATACATATATAAATATACATACATATGCATCTGTACATGAGCCTTCCAGAGAATAGCTTTCACTATTAAACTCCTTATAAAGAACAGATAGTTCTAATCTATCATTACAAATAACTTATAAAGGGACAATTAGTTCTAATTTATCACTACAAGTAAATTCCATTAAAAGAACAATTAGTTCTAATCTATCATTACAAGTAACTTTATAAAAGGACAATTAGTTCCAATCCGTTACTACTCTGGAACCCTCATTCTAGCGATAAGATAACGCTCCGCTCTACTGACACCTTACACGGGAAGTCATAAGTCATTCGAGTGTCAAGATAACGCTCTAAGCGAACCGACACCCTACACGGGAAGTCATAAATCACTTCAAGATAAGAAAACACTTGAGCTCCGACAAAGGGTTCTTCCCAGTAGCTATAAATGACTCATGCGTCTTTCCAAGAACGGTCTTATCTACTTCATGGAAACAATAGAGATTATGATTCAACCAATAGAAACTCTGCGTTCGCATGACTCACGCTGCAAAGTCCACTCATTTTCGGGTATAAATACTGGCCCTTTCGACCAGTCTAGGCAGTTAAGGAATCAACCACGAACCAGCGCGTTACGTTAAGGAATCAACCACGAACCAGCGCGTTACGTTAAGGAATCAACCACGAACCAGCGCGTTACGTTAAGGAATCAACCACGAACCAGCGCGTTACGTTAAAGTCAAAGTCTAGTATAGTGCAGAGTGCGTCAAGCGAAACAGGACAACGAGATCCGAACGTAAGTTTTACCATTATATTGTAATTAAGCCCAGCTATTACTGGCACATTGTAACACATATATATATTGCCTATACGAAATATACTTTATATTTATGTTAAAATTAACATAAAGACTTTAACTATCGTTACCCTGGAACAAACCCATTACCATCGAAACATAGAATCAAATGCGTATAAATTAAACTAAGAATTTAACGCGATTCAATTCAAATTAATAATAATAAAGAAACGAGTCTCTATAAATAATTATTACGAAACAGTTAGAGAGTCCCTTTGTACTTTAGTACTTAACCATAGCGAAACGATCCCCTACTTATTAGTTACGATACCTCGCGTACCGGCTTAAGGTAAAGGTAATATCTAATTGATCAACGGTCTAATTTTCTATCTTACCAACTCGCGATATCGCGTCCTACGTTATCGACTTACGGTCAAGATTTCTACATTATCGACCCAAGACAAAGATTAATTCTACTATATTGACTCCGGGTAAAAGACATCCCTACGTCATCCACATACGGTAAGAACTTTAGATACCGACCTTATCAACCTGAGATTTAGAGAGCACCTCTCTTACCCTTCTCAAGTTTAAGATCACAGATCAAGAGATTTTATTTTCAACCAACGGCCAGCACGGGGCCGTGACACGAATTTTTGGTGGCAGCGGTGGGATAGCTTTTCGCTGACCGCGAATAAAAACTTTTCTTTAAACGTTAAATTCCGGTTAGGAGAGACCCTCTATACTCTTTCAAAATGCCTAGCACACACAAAGAAGGTGAACAAACAACACAAATCCAAGCGCGTCGCGAATATCCCGCAACACAAAGCCCCTCAGTCGCTGGTGGTCCTTCACCATTTACACCGGGAACACCTGGTACATCAGGCACCGAAGCCATAATTATACCTCAAATCACAATTAAAGATGCAATCGAAGCAGTACCGACTTTCGACGGTAGAGCACATACATTCAGGGCATTTTCCGAAGGATGCAAAGACGCTAAGGATATGATTCCCCCTCACGCGGAAGTAAACCTCGTAAAATTAATTAAAAACAGACTGAGAGGAAACGCTAAACATGTAGTAACTGGTAAAAGTTTCGTGACAATTGATTCCTTGCTCGAACACCTACAAAACCGGTTCTCGCCTCCCAAATCTATTTCTTGCCTACAAGGACAACTAGGAACGATAGTACAAGCACTATCAGAAGACGTAATATCCTTCAGTTGCCGAGTGCAACACCTTCTCGACGATATAATCGAGACGCACGCTCGAGTGACTCGAGAAGAAAACGTAGCCTTTCGATATGATACAGAATTAGAAGCAATCAAATGCTTTGCGCGCGGTTTAAAAAGAAATATCCGAATAAATCCGTCACTTCACCGTACCTTAGACGACGCTATTCGCTCCGCGATAGAAGCCGAGTCTGAAAGTATTCTCGTTCAACAACTGCACGACCGTGTGAAGAAAAACGTGGATCGGATATACAGGAAACATGAGGAGAATGCACGTCAGCAACAATCTCAAGGGAACTGTACCTTCTGTAATAAACCGGGTCATTCTGTCGAAACATGCTGGTCAAAGGAAGGAAACGCCCAACGAAATAAACCATCAGGAGGAAACACCTTTCAGAGAACCTCACCACAGAAATTCTGCCAATACTGCAATTTCCGTGGACATACTATAGACGAGTGTCGAAAGAAACGACATAACGAAGCTCAGAATAGCCGACAAAATTCGGGAAACGGAGCTTCCCTCTCGCCGAACGACGCACGCCGAGAGGAGACATCACCGAGAGTCCGCGTCGTTGGTCCAGCAGAAGATCAAACGCACTCTACACAATAGATTGCCCAAACGAAGCACCTTCTATCTCAATTTCACACCCAAGGGGACTTCCTATTGTTTTTATGATTGACACGGGAGCGGGAATAAACTTAGTAAAAGACAAACTCTACCGCGGTAAAGAAGAGTATTATGAAAGTTCAATTAAAATTCGCGGAATCACTACAGACACGGTTTCTACTTTAGGACACATTTTTATGAATATTTACGGGACAATCTCCAAATTTCATGTCGTACCGGACGATTTTCCTATGCAACAAGAAGGAATAATTGGAACGCCTTATTTAAAGACAGCCGCAGCCAATATTGATTACGACAAGCAATGCTTAGTACTTCAAGATAGAACCGTTCCATTTTTCTTAGATAATAAAATCGAAATACCTGCCCGCACGTCAAAATTAGTCTAAATCTCTTTAACAAACGATTCACCATACGAAGGTTATATGCCAAGTCTCGAAACAAATTCGCAAATTCTTTTGGGTAATGCAATTGTGAATAACATAAATGGTAAAGCAGAACTTTATGCTATCAATACCAGCAACGAAGACGTTATCCTAGTTTTTTCGCCAGTAAAACTGCAAAAACTAGAAGAAATCAAGACCTCAAATACGGTCGATGAATCGAGCTCAACAGAAGCCACTTCTATTTCGGATCACGAGAATCCACAGAATAAGGAAAAACACAGAAATTTTTCCACAAAAAAACGCTCACAAGAAGCAAAAATAAAACCGGATCACAAGAATCCTCAGACAAAGCAGAAGCAAGTGCACAAAAATTCTACTGGAAGACACCATCCAAAGGAAAAGAAGAGACAGACGGCGAAACGCAAAACGAACATTGTTCCCGAAGCAAAGCCTGAACTTCAAGCTACTCGTTCGAATAAGAAATTACCTCTCACCGAGACTGAGAACCTTAAATTGAACGTGACTCGAAGCGATTCTCATCCTCCTTTAGTATCAAGTAAAGAAACACAGATTGTCGATGCCGCTCCAATCTCACACTCTTTTACTTTTAACGATACAACTTCTTCCAACTATACAAGCACACAAGCTAGTAAACTTCCTCAACGAGTAAAAGAATTACTCCCGTTATTGCGACTCGAACACCTCAATTCAGAAGAGCGCACGGAAGCAGAAAATCTAATTATAGAATTCGCTGATAGATTTCATCTACCAGACGAACCATTAGAAGCCACTACGAAGGCACATCATCGAATAATTACGGTAGACGATACACCAATTAACACAAAACAATATCGCTATCCGCCGATACACAAAGAAGAAATCCAAAAGCAGGTTTCAGAAATGTTAGATCAAGGTATTTGAAAACGTACTGCTAGTCGTGAAATTTTGAAATGAGAACTTTAATGCGAAAACCCTAATATTGAAATTATTGAAGTGACTGACACTATTCAAAATTTAACAACTTGGAATCCCACCGCTGTCTCCAATTCTCCCCCAACTGCTACGTAGCACGTTTCCCTGAACACTCCCGCGAGTGCCGGTTGCGTACGCGTGCCGAGAGCTCTCGGGGGCCGAGCGGTGGTGGCGATCTCCCGACTAAGGAAACACGCTAGGGCGGTGGAGGAATAAAAAAAAAAAAATAAAACTAATTTAGAAATAATTATATCTACGAAATAGATATAGTCAGGATTGAACGGGAGTCCCAGGTGACTAAACCTTTGCGGGTTCTCATTCATTGACCAGGATTGTAAGATGTGGATAGCGAGTGTGGCTATGAAGGATATAATGAACAAACATATTCGAATCATAAATAAACCATGTATTACAAATTAATTGAGAGATCTTGAGGGGTTACACTGATGCTAAAAGCACATAGAATCATTCTGTAGCAATTCGGTATGAATATGACGGCGATAAATTCTGTCGTTTTACACGCTCGCTACAAACAATCGGTTTTTATTTACTCCTTCGCCTTTCCATTTAATCTCTCCGTTGTGATGATTGTTTTGCCAACTGATCCAATTTTGCAATCGAATTCATACAGTGGATTGAATTCGATAGTGATACTATTAATGTGTCTCCTAAATTATTTGAATTTCCTTTTGATACATGATCTGCGATTAACAAAAGCAGAATTTACGTGCTGGTTTACTATTTTAAGACGTTTGTGACTCCTTAAAATAAATTCCCGAGCAGATATCGATCTGAGTGACTCGATATAACTCATCCTGATGCATTAAATTTAGTATTACCTAAACTAAACTATTGTAATTATTCTTATCCCGAAATACATGGGTATATGTGGGCCACTTGTTTTGGGAGAGGCCTGGCTCCGTTTGTCTTTGGATCGAGATGTTTAAAGTTTTGCGTTTCAATGAAGTTAAATATACGTATAAGATACTAACGAATCATACTGCTTAAGTGTATCTAAGGATGTTAAATTTGAAGTTCCTGCTAGAATAGTGGCAATTGCTGAGTGAATAACGTGCGTTTTCTTTTCAAGAATGGAGGTGGGCCACTCACAAAATTGACGGCCAGATTCATTATAAAAATTGAAGGTGCCCAAGTCCACTCAACATAATTTAGGATGCTTCAAATTAAGGGAAAAAAAAAAAAAAAGAGAGAAACAATACCAAATTTGTTTCCGCCATAAGAATCTTCTAAAGATACTTTTGCTCCATTTATCAAAATATTTAACCCGTCGTGAAAATCGTGAACTGATTCATTTTTACGCACTCTAATGCTTTCAATCCCGTGACAATAGTAGGGGTATGCTTTTCCGGGCGTAAACCCAGTTTTTAAATGTCTATCAAATCACTAGTTGTACCGAATGCTTTTCCATAGGTACTATCTCTAGCGGAACCTTGTAATTTTTCTAATACCGCGCGAACGTATGCACCTACCATTGCTGATGGTACAATCGCTGCCCCATTTTGCACATCTTGTAAATAATCTTTTAAGGGTACGTTTCTACCATCGAAATGCGGAATATCCGCCGTACTTTCATGTAATGTAAAGCATTCTGCCACGGATGTCATCACCACGGTCGATGGTTGGGAGTCTGTTGAGTCTATACTGCAACTATTGTTTGGTGTTGGAGTGGTCACTGTGGAACTTATCAATTTTACAATTTAGGTATGTCATGTCAAACTAACAAGCGTAGAGAAGGACGGATATAACTTAAGTTCATGAACGAACAAATACAAGTCAATAAACAATTCACCGGATGATAAACCTTGAAAATGTACTGCTAATCGTGAAATTTTGAAATGAAACTTTAATGTGAAAACCCTAATATTGAAATTATTGAGGTGACTGACACTATTCAAGCTTTAGCAGCTTGGAGTCCCACCGCTGTCTCCAATTCTCCCCCAACTGTTACGTAGCACGTTTCCCTGAACACTCCCGCGAGTGCCGGTTGCGTACGAATGTCGAGAGCCTTCGGGGGCCGAGCGGTGGTGGCGATCTCCCGACTAAGGAAGCGCGCTGGGACGGTGGAGGAATAAAAGAATAAAACTAATTTAGAATAATTATATCTACGGAATAGATATAGTCAAGATTGTACGGGAGTCCCAGGTGGCTGAACCTTTGCGGGTTCTCAATCATTGACCGGGATTGTAAGATGTGGATGGCAAGTGTGGCTATGAAAGGTATAATGAACAAACATATTCGAATCAAAATAAACCATGTATTGCAAATTAAATGGGAGATCTTGAGGGGTTACACTGATGCTAAAAGCACATAGAATCATTCTGTAGAAATACGGTATGAATATTACGGCGATAAATTCTGTCGTTTTACACGCTCGCTACAATTTCAACAATCGGTTTTTATTTACTTCTTCACCTATCCATTTAATCTCTCCGTTGTGATGATTGTCTTGCCAACTGATCAAATTTTGCAATCGAATTCATACAGTGGATAGAACTCGATAGAGATACTATTAAGGTATCTCCCAAATTATTTGAAATTCCGTTTGATATATGATCTGTGATTAACAAAAGCAGAATTTACGTGCTGGTTTACTGTTTTAAGTCGTTTGTGACTCCTTAAAATAAATCCCCGAGCAGATATCGATCTGAGTGATTCGATATAACTCATCCTGATGCGTTAAATTTAGTATTACCTAAACTAAACTATTGTAATTATTCTTATCCCGAAATACATGGGTATATGTGGGCCGCTTGTTTTGGGAGTGGCCTGGCCCCGTTTGTCTTTGGATCGAGATGTTTGAAGTTTTGCGCTTCAATGAATTTAAAATATACGTATAAGAAACTAAGGAATCATACTGCTTAAGCGTATCTAAGGATGTTAAATTTGAAGTTCCGGTTAGAATAGTGGCAATTGCTGAGTGAATAACGGGCGTTCTCTTTTCAAGGATGGAGGTGGGCCACTTACAAAATTAACGGCCAGATTCATTATAAAAATTGAAGGTGCCCAAGTCCATTCAACATAATTTAGGATGCTTCAAATTGAGGGGGAAAAAGAGAGAAACAATACCAAATTTGTTTCCGCCATAAGAATCTTCTAAAGTTACTTTTGTGCAAGCATTCCGACAACCACAATCTCTGTTCTCAAAAATCTTTTCAGGCACAATATTTCCGATCTGAGTGAAATACCTTTTTCCTGAATTCCGTTTAATTTCCCGCACTTTTTTGCATCAATCTTTCTCCACTGTTACTTGAATCTTCACCCCCGGAAGACGAATATTGTTCTATAACTCTGTTTCTTTTTCAATTTCTTCTTTAAGTTATTAGCTGCTACTTCTTCCTCACTATCTGAACTAAATGGTCTTATCCTGTTTTTCCTCATGAGTAATTAATTTCTAAGATCTGAAACTGAATCCTAGTTTTTATATTAATTAAACGTACAGGCTAATGAACTAAAGCAATCATCCCAAAAACAAGGCTAACTGATAAATACTAATTAACTGAAATTACCTTCATCACTGCTTTCCGACATTATCAATAGTAAATATCTTGATGTAACCAGGGGTGGGGTCGGGCCGCTTTCAGACTACACGGCGCAGTTAGCTAACTAACTCTCAAAATCTCTATCATTTGGTGACAACGAATGTCCCGAGATTAAAATTTATGATCTATAATCTCTACATTATTATCCAAAGCTTGGGCAATTTTCAACCTCATTAGAGCTACTTTAATGTTTCTAATTTGCCCGGTGCACATGTCACTATAAGCTATGATGTGTATTTCACTTCTTAAATTTTAATAGGTTTTAAAATGCATGAGACAACCTCTTGAGCACCCCTGATGCAATAGTTTCATTCCAAACGTACATACAAACATTATCGTTACGAATTGTGAATACCTAAATTTAGAACACACATTATTACTACACTAGGTAAGGAATAAAGAGGTACACCCATGTTTTGATACCTTACCTTCTCTCCCTCAAATAAATAACGGGAAAGACCCCCTCGTGCCGCACCCAAACACACACACGCACACACACACACACAGCATGCCTAAGTTATCCACAGCACAAGGCATCAACCCCTCGGCCACCCCGGAGAAGCCCTCGGCTAACCCACCAGGACCCACGAACAAACTGGGAACTGGAGGGACCTAGGATCAAAATAAGGTAACCCACACCACAAATCAACAAAATCTAACGTGCTTCCCCCTTTCCCCCTACGAATCTAGCGAACCAGAGAAGCAAACACCGACAGAAGACAGGGAACCACCGGCCAACAAACCAACCCACCAACAGAAAGGGAGGCAACCCCGGGAACCAGCGGAGTAGGAAGGACGACAACCGGCAGCACTAATAGGGAGGGAAGGACGGCAACCCCGGGTACCAGTAAGGAAGGAAGGACGCCAGCCACCGGAATCCACGGAGAAGGAAGGTCACAGACGGGAAGGAAGAACCACTCCTCCAACAAAGATGGACTGAAAGTGGTGCAAATTAACCTGCACCACAGTGACGTGGCTTCATCTCACCTGGTGAAGTTCATGGCCACAATCAAAGCTGACTTGGCGCTAATCCAAGAGCCGTGGATAAGCTTCAAGGCCCCCAGGGGACTTGGACTTATCGGGCAAACGGCACATTCCTCCGAGGATCCAGCCCCCAGGGCCTGCATTCTCGCCAGGAGAAATTGCCCGTTCACCCCGCTGCCACAGTTCTGTAGCAGGGACCAAGCAGCGGGGATATGGACAACCACGGGAGAAAATGGAGCTCCAAAGGAGGTAGTGGTGGTCTCATCCTACCAACCCTGGGACCTCCCGTACCCTCCCCCCACCAACGAGCTGAGAACTGTGGCCGAGTGGGCCACGGCGAACGGCAAAGAATTGGTAGTCGGCATGGATGCGAATGCCTGCCACAGAGAGTGGGGCAGCACGACCACCAACCGACGAGGAGAGTCCGTCATGGACTTCCTCAACAGCCTAGACCTGAGGCATTTGAACAGGGGGTGTGAACACACCTACGAGATCAGGACTCGTAAAGAAACCCTGGATGTAACTGTATGCTCCGAGAGCATAGCCGGGAGGGCAGTGGATTGGAAAGTCTCCGACGTCCCATCCCTGTCCGACCACAGATACATTACATGTACCTTCCGAGGCAGGGGGGATCCCACCCCCCCAATCAGGAAAGCCAATCCTAGAGATACGGACTGGATCGCCTATGGGAACGCCCTCAGGGCGAACCTAAAAAACTTCCCCACCAGATACGGAACCAAAAAGGACCTGGACGCAGCAGCCACCCGCATCGCGGAGGCAATCACGGGGGCCTTTAACGAGGCCTGCAAGGCCAAGGAAAGGTCCCGGAGAACCTCCGTGATGTGGTGGAACGAGGACCTCCAGAAGCAGAAGACGGACCTCCAGAAGCTGGAGAGGGCAGCCAGAAAGGGGGGGCGAAGGGACCAATGGCTCGCGATGAGGAAGGCCAGGGCTCATCTAAGAAAGACCACCCGAAAGGCACGGAACCAAGCCTGGAAGGACTACTGCCGGGACGTCCGAACGATCCCAGAAACGGTGAGGCTGCACAGAATCCTGGAGAGGGAGCCGAGCGAAAATCTCGGCCCCCTCAAACGGACCGATGGCAGCCTCACCACATCGGACAGGGAGATCACGGAGATCTTAATGAGGGAACACTTCCCGGGCTTCCACCCCCATGGAACGCCCACAGTGCCAGACGCCGCTGCGGGCGATATCGCAGGCGAGACCGTTCCCGAGCCCCATAACTGGGGATTGGCGAACAAGATCGTTAACGAAGCCAGGGTGAAGTGGGCCATAAACTCATTCTCGCCCTACAAGGCTCCGGGCCCGGACGAGATCCACCCGGTACTCCTGCAAAAGGGGCTGGCCCAGTTGTGCCAGCCTCTCACCAGGGTACTGAGGGCCAGCATAGCCACAGGGATTATCCCGAGGCTATGGACGGAAACAAGGGTGGTGTTCCTCCCAAAGCCTAAAAAGGCGGACTACACCACCCCCAAGGCTTTCAGACCGATAAGCCTGACCTCCTTCCTCCTAAAGACCCTGGAGAGAATGGTGGACAGGTATGTAAAAGAGGTCTACCTGACGGAAACCCCGCTCCACCGCCACCAGTACGCTTTCAGGGCAGGCCTCTCGGTCGAGGCCGCCCTCCACAGAGTCGTGGGAAAGCTGGAGGCGGGAATCAGGGACAAGGGCATGACGGTATGCATCTTCATGGATATCGAAGGTGCATTCAACCAAACCTCGGCGGAGGCTATACAAAACGCACTTCGGGATTTCGCCATCCCGTCCACCATCAGCAGGTGGATTAAAACAATGCTGAACTCGAGACGACTGACGGTCCAAAGAGGTCAGGAAACGGTAGAGGGAACAACCAATAAGGGTTGCCCTCAGGGAGGGATTCTCTCGCCGCTTCTGTGGACCCTGGTGGCCGACAGTCTGATCGGAGCCTTGGAGGTCAGCGGAGTGGAGGCGCAAGCCTACGCCGATGACTTTCTAATAATGGCATACGGCAAGAATATCGATTCCATTATGGACCGATGCCAAACGGCTCTCGCAGCCACGGAGATCTGGTGCGAATGCACCGGTCTCATGGTTAATCCGACCAAAACAGAGATGGTGCTGGTCACCAGGAAAAACGTCGTCCCCAAGTACACGGCCCCCGTGCTCTTCGGACAGCCCCTCGTGACCACCAAAACAGCCAGATACCTGGGCGTCACGATGGACTGGAGGATGAGCTGGAGGCCCCACTTGAGGACGCAAGGGAACAGGGCCCTCACATCCCTGAAGACGCTGCGACGCGTCATGGGACCGACCTGGGGACTTGGCCCCGAGGTCTCCAAATGGATATACGAGGCCATCACCGTGCCACGGATCCTCTTTGGGGCCCTACTCTGGTGGAGGGGCGCCCAACTCACCACCATGCAGACGCTCCTCAACAAAATCCAGGGAGCAGCGTTGCGGGCCATCACAGGAGCCCTCCCAACAGCACCAACGGCCGCGCTAGAAGCCATCCTGGGATGTCCACCACTCCATCTGAGGGCACAGGAGGTGGCCATGAGAACGGCCCACTGTCTCAGCTCATGGAGACGCTGGCACAGTAAGGATCACGGACACGCCAACCTCCCGGAGAGGAGGGATGAGCTAGAGGATAACTATCCCCTAGACTCGACTAACCCCGAGTTCAGGTTCAAAAAGAACTACGAGGTCACGATCCCCACCAGGGAGGAGTGGGCCAAAAATAAAGTCCTGACTGGGACAATAAACCAAGTCTGGTACACCGACGGATCGCGTAAAAACGACCTAGTCGGAGCCGCCTGGACAAGGGGCCCAGGGAGCAGAGGCGACTTTGCCTCCCTGGGATCAAGCCCCACAGTCTTCCAGGCGGAACTGTACGCCATCATTAGATGTGCAAGGCTCCTCATAGAGGAGAGAACGACCGGCCAGGTGATCAAGATCTGCTCGGACAGCCAAGCCGCCCTCGTGGCACTTAGCAACGCAACGACCAGATCGAAACTCACCCTGGACGGAATCGACACGCTCAACCAGTTGGGCGGGAAGAATAAACTGTCCCTGACCTGGGTTCCAGGTCACAGAGGCATCCCCGGTAACGAGGAAGCCGACAGACTAGCGAATCTCGGGTCGGACGGCCCGTTCACCGGGCCTGAACCGGCGCTCGGCATGGCCAAAGCGACGTTCACGACGTCGTTAAAAGCCAGAACCCGGGCGCTGCACCAGGCCCACTGGAACCAAGTCGACGGCTGTCGACAAGCCAAGCTTCTCCTGGGCCCTAAAATAGACCTAAGGAGGGGCAAGGAGCTTCTGTGCCTACAGAAGCAACAAGCAAGAGAGGCGGTGAGCCTTCTCATAGGCTACGCTCCCACAGGGCACACACTGTGGAAGATGGGACTGGCGGAGACCCCGACCTGCCCCAGATGCCAAGAGGAACCGGAAACGGCCCAGCACATCCTCCTGGACTGCCCTGCGCTGATGGGATGGAGAATGGCAATCATGGGGTCACCAAGACCAACACCGAAGGAACTACGAGCCACCCCACTAGGGACACTAACCAGATGGATTGCCAAGGCAAAGGCAATCCGAGGCATCGGGGAAGCCACCCCACAAATGAACCTCCCCACCCCAACGCCGTCCAACCCAGGAGGGATGCCGTCAACCAGCAGGGCCGGTGGGTCCCAGGTTAACCCAGCCACACACCCTGGTCCCCGTACCAGAAGCGGGCGGAAACGCCCGCACAATCCAACCTCCCCTCAAAAGATCAGAGGCGGCAAACGGCCCCGCGACCTTTAACGCAGGATCGACAACCGTCCTCTGAACGACAGAAAACAGATTCCCCAGCCCCCCAGAAGCGAACCGGACAAACGAGCCGGCTCGCAGGGGCTGGAAATCAACACCCCCCCCCCTCTCTCCCAATCCTCTCCCACTTCACGGAGTAACACCCGTAAGACAGGCTGGAGCGGCCTTTATTCACTCTTTATTCCGGCCCGGATCAAAGGCGACTACTCCCCCCGGTGGGGGGAGCCGGCAATATACCGCCGTAATAGGCCGCGCGGTGGCCTCCTGCACCCGAAAATCCGGCACAGATCAGAGGCATGTATCCACCTTAGCGGCGGAGGGGGCTAACGATCGCCGCCAGGGTAGGCTGCGTGGTGGCCTTAAGCACCCGACCTCCGGCCCGGATGAAAGGCAACTTCCCACCCATGTCAGAGGTGGGAGCTGGCGGGACGCCGCCACAGTCTCGTAGGCCAGGTTGGACTGAGCCACACAACATCGGAGGACGGAGCGACGCACCTGCCTCCTCCACGTGCCTCCCAGGGGCTCCATAACAACGCCCGTGACCGACCAGAGGGGACTTGCGAGGAGAATCCGAGGCGGACAGGGCCGAACCATATGCGCGGAGTCCCGTACGGACGACACGTGGGGGGCAGGGGCGACGCTGCGTTCCCCGATGTGCGACGGGCCCGGGGGTGGCCTCTAAACACCCTCACCCCCTTAGCGGAGGGGTCAAACCACTGCTAGACTAAGGGCAGGAGCGGCCTTAACCAATAGCCCACCAGTCCGCCTCGCGCGAGACACGTCCTCCGGGATAAAGGTCAAACGGGGACGTTTGGCGAGAAAGAGGTAGGTGGCTGCAGGGGAAAACCGAGCCACCTCCGACACCGCGGAGTCTCCCGGAAGGGCTCGAGGGTGTGATTCGGGGTATCCAGTTACCGGGGACACCCTAGACTCAAGCAAGGTCGGAGACCCTACTTCAACTCGCCTCGTAACTCTCCAGGCTAACGACCTGGCCCCATGACAACGCCACGCTAGTCGGTGTGCGCTATGAGAGAGAAAGAGCACCGCGGGCAGAGGGCCGTATCACCTCGAGTCGTTGGGCGCATACAATTTAAGTCGGATCGGCGGCTCCCGGCGGGTCAGATCACCCCGGGTAACACTGCTCTCTCATTCGCGTGGCACATCGATGTGGTAACGGCGAATCCACAAACACGTTCGCCCTCGGTCCCCCTGGTGTCGTTAGAGTCTTCCTGCCCGCTAGGGGCAGTTAGGTTTGAAGAGGCATCAGGTAAGAGGGAGCAGTAGCCAAAGGCGTGGGCGGGGATTCGCAATGCTCACCTGTTTAAAATCTAAAGGGAACTAAAGGAACTGTTCACGAGCCGGGTGTGTGAGCTGTAGCTCCTTGTCGGTTTGGCAAGCACCCCTCCCGCCTGGGTTAGCCCCCCGGGAGGCACTCACCCCCCCACTTTGAAACTGACTAAACCCCCCACCGATACCACTACAGACTACTAGATCAAGGTATAATCCAAGAATCAGATTCTGCATACAATTCACCACTATGGGTAGTTCCAAAGAAACCCGACTCTCAAGGAAACAAACGCTGGCGATTAGTGATCGACTTCAGAACATTAAACGAAAAAACAACAGGCGATGCCTATCCTCTTCCGAACATTACCGAAATTCTCGATCAATTAGGAGGAGCAAAATATTTTTCAATCTTTGATTTAGCCTCAGGATTCCATCAAATACCTATGGATCCAAGAGATAAAAATAAAACTGCTTTTTCTACACCACATGGTCACTTTGAATATAACCGAATGCCATTTGGATTAAAGAATGCACCAGCAACGTTCCAACGATTAATGGATCAAACGTTAATGGGTTTACAAGGCAATGAAATGTTTGTCTACCTCGACGACATAGTAATTTATGCAAGATCTTTGGAAGAACATCGAATCAAGTTTAGGAAACTCACAGAACGACTTCGAAAAGCAAATTTACAATTACAACCAGACAAGTGCGAATTCTTACGAAAAGAAGTCACTTATCTCGGACACATAATTACAGAAAACGGAGTACAGCCCGATCCACGGAAGATAGAGGCAGTACAGAAATTTCCTATTCCAAAAAACGTTACACATATAAAACAATTTCTAGGACTAACGGGTTATTACCGAAGGTTCATTAAAGATTATTCAAAAACAGCAAAACCCCTCACGGAACTGTTAAAGAAAGATAAAGATTTTAAATGGACAACACTACAACAAAACGCTTTCGAAATTATGAGAAATATCCTTTGCGAACAACCGATACTTCAGTATCCAAATTTTGACGAAACATTCAACTTAACGACAGACGCCTCAGGATACGCTCTTGGCGCCGTTCTTAGCCAAGGTACAGTGGGAAAAGATTTACCAATAGCCTATGCATCACGTTTACTTAACGGAGCCGAGAAGAATTACTCGACCATTGAAAAAGAATTATTAGCAATAGTTTATGCAGTGAACCATTTTCGACCATACCTATACGGGAAGAAATTTACACTCCTTACGGATCACCGCCCATTAGTTTGGTTACACAAGGTTAAAGATCCTACATCTCGTCTTCTACGATGGAGATTCAAATTGGACGAATACGATTATAATATTGTTTATAAACAGGGAAAAGCTAACAGCAATGCTGACGCTCTCTCTAGAAACCCACCAGAAGTCTCTGCATTTCCACTAGTAGAATTTGAACCCGACAGTGACTCGTCTTTAGAGAACATTATCGACAGTCCATATATACACGCAAGACTAACAAATCCACCTATTATTCCTGAAACCCAGGAAGACCAACAAGAAGAAAATATTTCAAATCTTGAAGAAGAAACAAATTCAATTCTCGAGGAAAGCAACTCAAATCACGAAGAATTAAACGAGGAAGAACCTCCAGAACAGAGCGAAAATTTAATACAAACACGCAGTAATTTTCTACAAGCAAATACCGGAATATGTTTTGTAGATTGCAAAGGACAACCTGTCGACACAGGAAGCAAACTATTAAATACTTATGAAGTTATTAAATTCGATTTACTAAACTTGCAACCCGCGGAAATCACTAAAATTCAAAGGAAATCACGGTTTTATTATTTAATAGCAATACAAAGCGCAGAAACAGTAAAACACGCTTTCAAAACTTTATTCGAATTACTAAAACGAGACAAACCAACACGAATTTCAATTTCAAAATCACCCAAGGGAATATTAACTACTCCTTGGAGCACTGTAGAAACAGAGTTACAAAACTTGACGTCACAGGATATTACAGTATACGTACACTCAAACGAAATTCAAGTTCCATTTCGCGAAGAAATAAAAAACATTATGCAAGAAAATCATGGTACAGTAATAGGAGGACACAAAGGAATGACAAAGACCTATGCACGTATCAAAGAACAGTATTACTGGGAAGGTATGAAACACGATATCAGAAACTTCGTTCGACGTTGTATCAGCTGTCAAAAACGTAAGCTCACGCGTGTGAAAACTAAACAACCAATGCTGATAACGGATACGCCACCTGAGCCATTCCACAAAGTAGCCCTCGATATCGTTGGACCTCTACCAAGTACCGCCCGCGATAATAACTATCTGCTTACCATACAAGATAACTTAACGAAATATTCTTTAGCGATACCACTACAAACAGCTACATCCATTCAAATAGCAGATGCATTCCTTAAACACTTTATCTGCCAATTCGGAACTCCCACATCCATTCTCACGGATCAAGGTTCTCAATTTATCGGATCCTTTACGAGAGCATTAACAAGACTACTCGGGATCAAACAATTAAAAACTACAGCTTTTCACCCTCAAACAAATGGTTCTCTCGAGAGAAGCCATCACGTCTTGATCGAATATCTTAAACATTTTGTAGACACTCATCGAGAATGGGACGATTTGATCGAACTTTGCATGTTCAGTTACAACACTAGCGTACATGAAGCTACCAAATTCTCACCTTACGAATTAATTTACGGGAGAATTCCTAAATCTCCAATAAACAAAACTTTGCACCCAGACGAAACATATCCTGAATATATTTCGGACTTAATAGATAAACTACACACCGTCAGAGAATTTGCAAAGGCTAACACCGAAAAAGCCAAAGGAAAGTCTAAAGAATACTACGACAGAAAACAAAATGTCAGAAATTTCAGACCACACGATTGGGTCTACTTGTTAAAAGGCAATCAAACTGGAAAATTTAGCGATCAGTACGAAGGACCATACGAAATAACGGAGGTCTTAACAAACGGAAATATTAAAATTCGCATTAATAATCGAGAAAAAGTAGTTCACCCGAACCGATTAAAATTATCTTACGGCCATAGTTCCACGGCCTCATAAAATCGAACAAATAATTTTCTTTCTTTGTTCACAGATCTGAATATCCAATCAACATGTACATCTACATCATTTTCTTCTATTTTTCTCTTACCAATGCTCTAATTGCCTATGACTGCGGTTCTCCTAATATGAATATAACTACAATGTCTTTAAAATCAATTGGTGAATGTAAGATTCCCTCTCAGAAACCTCATGTAGAAGAAAAGTATATTCAACTTCTACAATTATCAGAATTCTCAAACACACATGTAATGCAATGTAAAGTCGAAATAGATAGAACGATATTCCGATGCGGTTTGCTTTCCCATTTATCAGCAGTAACGCATGGAAGAATGGACTATGTAATGGAAATAAGCTCTGACGCATGTTTAAAAATGCATTTAACCCGCGCGTTTAATTTCGGTCAGAAGGATTTAATAACAGGCCTTCTCGCGAATAGCACCGTAACAAAAAGCGTTACAATTGCCGGAGAAATTAAACCCAATGGAGATTGCGACGGCGTTTTCTACTCAGACCCTTACGGCTCTTGGGAAGACGTCATTGTTCAAGCCATCGTAAAAATCACGCTCAGAGATTATTTCGCAACTAGTAGATCAGAAAGCAATAAAATCACGTTACTTTCTGGCACACAATGTACACTATCCGACGGTTTTTGCATGGACTTAGAAGGAGGAAATACATTTTGGAACTCCATTCCAAACAATCAATGTAAATTTAATAATTACGACGTTTTATTTGAAGGAAAAGCAAACAAAATCTTTGCCAATCAAACAGAAAATACGGAAATCTACGCTATTACGACTCAAGACATTACCTTTGCCTTAACAAAGAAAGGGCAAATTAAAATCTGTAATTATATAATCACCAAAACCGAGCATCCAAAATTATTCATTTTAGAAACTAAACCAGGAGAATCGTTTGCTTTAAGAAAACCAATCGCAGTCAATAACTTAGACATCTTTACATATGTCAATAGTAAATTCATTTACCTAGAAAAGCATATCAAAACACAAATGACAAATTTATATAAAGATGTTATAATGCAACAATGTCAAGTAGAAAAACAAATGCTTGAAAATGCACTAACTTTAGCAAAAATAGTACCGGAAGATTTTGCCTATCAAGTAATGAAAAGCCCTGGCTACATGTCTGTAGTTGCAGGAGAAGTAATACACATAATCAAATGCGTACCCGTCACGGTAAAACGACGAGAAGTACAACAATGCTACGAACAATTACCGGTATCTAGGCAAAATCATTCGCTATTTATGGCACCGAAAACTCACATATTGTTAAAAACCGGAACACAACATGATTGTAACCCGTATGTACCGATGATGTACCAATTAGATGGGATATGGTATAAAATTACTCCCAATGCCGCTTCTACTATTCCACCTAAAGAATTGCAACCCGCAACTACGAATACATGGACATATACGAATCCAGAATCATTAGCCACGTCAGGCATTTATTCCACCGAGGAATTAAATAAATTAAGAGATCATATTATGTTTCCTGTCGAGAAACCCGCGGTACTAAACACTATCGCAAGAAGTATGACTGGTAAAGACGCAGAAAAACAAGGAATATCATTCGTTAACTTACTCGATGAAGCTGCCTTGGAGAAAATCGCCAACACAACTTGGAACAGACTCTGGGGAGTATTCACGGGATTCGGCACGTTCAGCGCAGGAGTCCTTGGCATCTGGATCACTGTGAAATTAATTAAATTCACATTGGACACTGCACTTCACGGTTTCGCTTTACACCAAGTCTACGGCTGGAGTCTACACTTACTCGGCGCCGTTTGGGACAGCGTAACAAATATCCTGTTACACCTAAACAACCACAACCGAAAACCAAGAATGACTTCAACCGGCACCAACACCGAAACCGAGAACGAGGAAGATAATAACGAAGCCTCGTCTAAACCGTCAAACTCTGAAACTTTAGAAAGAGCACGTATAGAAGGTCAGAGGGTTTACTACACACGTATCGAGTAACCGATTCATAAAATTAAACTAACTCAGAAATCATATACGCTTGGCATCCCCTCCGGAATACCAAGGTTTCACACTCCACCATACCTACTCTTTCTCAAGTCGGATAATATTCTCATAAACTCACAGCTGCCTCTCAGCTGCTAGAAAATAATCTTTAGATAAGCAGGCGAACTACTGTAATCAACCGCCGACGACCTTATCACTGTACAGCTGCGCTAACAGCCACCGAACGCTCCTGGGAAAAGTAAATACCGATAAGGTATATTTGTAGTTCCCATACGCTTCGAAATCTTATCACAGTAAGCCTCGCCATGGGCGAACCAAAAATCTACTACCGGGCTACGCCCAGACCAATAGATAAGGGAATGAATTTGGGCAACACCTATTTTCTAATACGTATAAAAAGGGCCTACGACACGACAGATCACATCAGTCTAAACTCCACTGCCATTTGGACAACTCTAAGACATTCGTTAAGACATAAAAAAAAAAAATCAACGAAGATGCCAGTTACAATGGAATGGGTTAAGGACAACGCCGCAGCAATAGCAGCCATCATCAACGCTGCTCCAGCCGTCCGAGAACTTGCGGATAGTACTTCATCTCATGGAGGCTACATGTACATGGATTCGCAAGGATATCAATACACCATGCCGGTCAGGATAGAGCCAACTCCAGTGTACGATAATCAGTCGGTGGACCAAGTCGACCTGGACATCTCATGGCTGAACAACGACGACATGACGGACGAACTCCTGGACAAAGCAGTCCAAGATTTTCTACATGAAGTAGAATTAATGGAACAGGAGGATTCAAGCTTCAGGGAGGAACCAGCCACACCGAGACCACCTCGTTGGTACTTATCCCCCGAACCTACTCCTATCGATTATCCATCAGATTACAGTGAAACCTCATTGGAAGCACTGGATGGATCCAATCTGACAACACCCGAGAGTCCTGAAATGATGGACATCTCCGACAACGAAGAACAGGACGTCTACAGGCAACCTCCACCACCCAGACCATACAACACGGAGGGTACAGCAGGAAACCCTAGGGAGACTATCCCGCTGCTATCATCCACGCTGGAATACGACATTCCACCAGCACCTCCAGTACCGCTGCATCGAGCATCACCATCCTCCACGGGTAGCGCCAGTGCAGGTTCATCAAGGGTCTTGCCAGCTGAACCAACTGCTTCGGTCGAAAGCAGACCATACTACTATAGCGACACCCTAAAGAACCGCAACACCTTATACGAGGAATACCAAGCAAGGTTAGACCGAGCAGACGAAGTAGTAAGTACAACTACATGCGATACCGCAACTCTATTCGGGATGTTCTGTCGTTGGTCGTGTTTGCAAGGCACCTATCCGAATACAGTATCAGAATCCAATAGTTTGGATTTCATTCAATATTAAAATTGCGCCCAAAAATAAAAAAAAAATTAAAAATTCATACATACATTGTTCTACGAATTTTATATACTATACATAATATTGCGTGCGACTAGTTATAAGTGCGACAATTGTAATACTAATACTTATACTGCATACTTTAAAAATCATAAAATCTTTATATATTCAATTGAAAATAATTACGAGAAATTTTACTTACAAAAAAAAAGAGAGAGAAAAATCTCTTCAATTTTAATAAATCAAATTTATTTTGACACTTCAAATTAATTTGAAAATTAACTTTCAATTAACTTTTGATAAAGTTTACAACTATCTAACTATTTAATTGGATAATCCCCGGATAATCCGGATTAACTTTATAATCCAATTAGTGGTCAAAAATTTTTAACCACTGGCGGAACCCGCAAAAAATGTGTATGCCTAGTAACAGTACTTGCGCCCATTTGTAAAGGAAGAATTTTTTTTTCCTCCGACTCCAAAAAAAATTCTTTCTTAGGGGGGGAGGTGTGACGGCCGCGTCACTCGCACCCTACATATATACATATATACATATATAAATATACATACATATGCATCTGTACATGAGCCTTCCAGAGAATAGCTTTCACTATTAAACTCCTTATAAAGAACAGATAGTTCTAATCTATCATTACAAATAACTTATAAAGGGACAATTAGTTCTAATTTATCACTACAAGTAAATTCCATTAAAAGAACAATTAGTTCTAATCTATCATTACAAGTAACTTTATAAAAGGACAATTAGTTCCAATCCGTTACTACTCTGGAACCCTCATTCTAGCGATAAGATAACGCTCCGCTCTACTGACACCTTACACGGGAAGTCATAAGTCATTCGAGTGTCAAGATAACGCTCTAAGCGAACCGACACCCTACACGGGAAGTCATAAATCACTTCAAGATAAGAAAACACTTGAGCTCCGACAAAGGGTTCTTCCCAGTAGCTATAAATGACTCATGCGTCTTTCCAAGAACGGTCTTATCTACTTCATGGAAACAATAGAGATTATGATTCAACCAATAGAAACTCTGCGTTCGCATGACTCACGCTGCAAAGTCCACTCATTTTCGGGTATAAATACTGGCCCTTTCGACCAGTCTAGGCAGTTAAGGAATCAACCACGAACCAGCGCGTTACGTTAAGGAATCAACCACGAACCAGCGCGTTACGTTAAGGAATCAACCACGAACCAGCGCGTTACGTTAAGGAATCAACCACGAACCAGCGCGTTACGTTAAAGTCAAAGTCTAGTATAGTGCAGAGTGCGTCAAGCGAAACAGGACAACGAGATCCGAACGTAAGTTTTACCATTATATTGTAATTAAGCCCAGCTATTACTGGCACATTGTAACACATATATATATTGCCTATACGAAATATACTTTATATTTACGTTAAAATTAACATAAAGACTTTAACTATCGTTACCCTGGAACAAACCCATTACCATCGAAACATAGAATCAAATGCGTATAAATTAAACTAAGAATTTAACGCGATTCAATTCAAATTAATAATAATAAAGAAACGAGTCTCTATAAATAATTATTACGAAACAGTTAGAGAGTCCCTTTGTACTTTAGTACTTAACCATAGCGAAACGATCCCCTACTTATTAGTTACGATACCTCGCGTACCGGCTTAAGGTAAAGGTAATATCTAATTGATCAACGGTCTAATTTTCTATCTTACCAACTCGCGATATCGCGTCCTACGTTATCGACTTACGGTCAAGATTTCTACATTATCGACCCAAGACAAAGATTAATTCTACTATATTGACTCCGGGTAAAAGACATCCCTACGTCATCCACATACGGTAAGAACTTTAGATACCGACCTTATCAACCTGAGATTTAGAGAGCACCTCTCTTACCCTTCTCAAGTTTAAGATCACAGATCAAGAGATTTTATTTTCAACCAACGGCCAGCACGGGGCCGTGACAAAAGGTAAGTTTTCTCTCTGAAATCGACAGATTTCGCATTTCAGGCGATAGTTTCGCACTTTTTCCAGATTTCCCTATTTCAGAAACGAGAGATCGTATTTTCCGTGTAAATTGACGTGAAAATTCGAATGGCATCGAGAATTTCATCGAAAAGAATTTTGGAAGGGCATGGTTTCGACGGAAAGGTAAGTTTTCTCTCTGAAATCGACAGATTTCGCATTTCAGGCGATAGTTTCGCACTTTTTCCAGATTTCCCTATTTCAGAAACGAGAGATCGTATTTTCCGTGTAAATTGACGTGAAAATTCGAATGGCATCGAGAATTTCATCGAAAAGAATTTTGGAAGGGCATGGTTTCGACGGAAAGGTAAGTTTTCTCTCTGAAATCGACAGATTTCGCATTTCAGGCGATAGTTTCGCACTTTTTCCAGATTTCCCTATTTCAGAAACGAGAGATCGTATTTTCCGTGTAAATTGACGTGAAAATTCGAATGGCATCGAGAATTTCATCGAAAAGAATTTTGGAAGGGCATGGTTTCGACGGAAAGGTAAGTTTTCTCTCTGAAATCGACAGATTTCGCATTTCAGGCGATAGTTTCGCACTTTTTCCAGATTTCCCTATTTCAGAAACGAGAGATCGTATTTTCCGTGTAAATTGACGTGAAAATTCGAATGGCATCGAGAATTTCATCGAAAAGAATTTTGGAAGGGCATGGTTTCGACGGAAAGGTAAGTTTTCTCTCTGAAATCGACAGATTTCGCATTTCAGGCGATAGTTTCGCACTTTTTCCAGATTTCCCTATTTCAGAAACGAGAGATCGTATTTTCCGTGTAAATTGACGTGAAAATTCGAATGGCATCGAGAATTTCATCGAAAAGGATTTTGGAAGGGCATGGTTTCGACGGAAAGGTAAGTTTTCTCTCTGAAATCGACAGATTTCGCATTTCAGGCGATAGTTTCGCACTTTTTCCAGATTTCCCTATTTCAGAAACGAGAGATCGTATTTTCCGTGTAAATTGACGTGAAAATTCGAATGGCATCGAGAATTTCATCGAAAAGAATTTTGGAAGGGCATGGTTTCGACGGAAAGGTAAGTTTTCTCTCTGAAATCGACAGATTTCGCATTTCAGGCGATAGTTTCGCACTTTTTCCAGATTTCCCTATTTCAGAAACGAGAGATCGTATTTTCCGTGTAAATTGACGTGAAAATTCGAATGGCATCGAGAATTTCATCGAAAAGAATTTTGGAAGGACATGGTTTCGACGGAAAGGTAAGTTTTCTCTCTGAAATCGACAGATTTCGCATTTCAGGCGATAGTTTCGCACTTTTTCCAGATTTCCCTATTTCAGAAACGAGAGATCGTATTTTCCGTGTAAATTGACGTGAAAATTCGAATGGCATCGAGAATTTCATCGAAAAGAATTTTGGAAGGGCATGGTTTCGACGGAAAGGTAAGTTTTCTCTCTGAAATCGACAGATTTCGCATTTCAGGCGATAGTTTCGCACTTTTTCCAGATTTCCCTATTTCAGAAACGAGAGATCGTATTTTCCGTGTAAATTGACGTGAAAATTCGAATGGCATCGAGAATTTCATCGAAAAGAATTTTGGAAGGGCATGGTTTCGACGGAAAGGTAAGTTTTCTCTCTGAAATCGACAGATTTCGCATTTCAGGCGATAGTTTCGCACTTTTTCCAGATTTCCCTATTTCAGAAACGAGAGATCGTATTTTCCGTGTAAATTGACGTGAAAATTCGAATGGCATCGAGAATTTCATCGAAAAGAATTTTGGAAGGACATGGTTTCGACGGAAAGGTAAGTTTTCTCTCTGAAATCGACAGATTTCGCATTTCAGGCGATAGTTTCGCACTTTTTCCAGATTTCCCTATTTCAGAAACGAGAGATCGTATTTTCCGTGTAAATTGACGTGAAAATTCGAATGGCATCGAGAATTTCATCGAAAAGAATTTTGGAAGGGCATGGTTTCGACGGAAAGGTAAGTTTTCTCTCTGAAATCGACAGATTTCGCATTTCAGGCGATAGTTTCGCACTGTTTCCAGATTTCCCTATTTCAGAAACGAGAGATCGTATTTTCCGTGTAAATTGACGTGAAAATTCGAATGGCATCGAGAATTTCATCGAAAAGAATTTTGGAAGGGCATGGTTTCGACGGAAAGGTAAGTTTTCTCTCTGAAATCGACAGATTTCGCATTTCAGGCGATAGTTTCGCACTTTTTCCAGATTTCCCTATTTCAGAAACGAGAGATCGTATTTTCCGTGTAAATTGACGTGAAAATTCGAATGGCATCGAGAATTTCATCGAATAGAATTTTGGAAGGGCATGGTTTCGACGGAAAGGTAAGTTTTCTCTCTGAAATCGACAGATTTCGCATTTCAGGCGATAGTTTCGCACTTTTTCCAGATTTCCCTATTTCAGAAACGAGAGATCGTATTTTCCGTGTAAATTGACGTGAAAATTCGAATGGCATCGAGAATTTCATCGAAAAGAATTTTGGAAGGGCATGGTTTCGACGGAAAGGTAAGTTTTCTCTCTGAAATCGACAGATTTCGCATTTCAGGCGATAGTTTCGCACTTTTTCCAGATTTCCCTATTTCAGAAACGAGAGATCGTATTTTCCGTGTAAATTGACGTGAAAATTCGAATGGCATCGAGAATTTCATCGAAAAGAATTTTGGAAGGGCATGGTTTCGACGGAAAGGTAAGTTTTCTCTCTGAAATCGACAGATTTCGCATTTCAGGCGATAGTTTCGCACTTTTTCCAGATTTCCCTATTTCAGAAACGAGAGATCGTATTTTCCGTGTAAATTGACGTGAAAATTCGAATGGCATCGAGAATTTCATCGAAAAGAATTTTGGAAGGGCATGGTTTCGACGGAAAGGTAAGTTTTCTCTCTGAAATCGACAGATTTCGCATTTCAGGCGATAGTTTCGCACTTTTTCCAGATTTCCCTATTTCAGAAACGAGAGATCGTATTTTCCGTGTAAATTGACGTGAAAATTCGAATGGCATCGAGAATTTCATCGAAAAGAATTTTGGAAGGGCATGGTTTCGACGGAAAGGTAAGTTTTCTCTCTGAAATCGACAGATTTCGCATTTCAGGCGATAGTTTCGCACTTTTTCCAGATTTCCCTATTTCAGAAACGAGAGATCGTATTTTCCGTGTAAATTGACGTGAAAATTCGAATGGCATCGAGAATTTCATCGAAAAGAATTTTGGAAGGGCATGGTTTCGACGGAAAGGTAAGTTTTCTCTCTGAAATCGACAGATTTCGCATTTCAGGCGATAGTTTCGCACTTTTTCCAGATTTCCCTATTTCAGAAACGAGAGATCGTATTTTCCGTGTAAATTGACGTGAAAATTCGAATGGCATCGAGAATTTCATCGAAAAGAATTTTGGAAGGACATGGTTTCGACGGAAAGGTAAGTTTTCTCTCTGAAATCGACAGATTTCGCATTTCAGGCGATAGTTTCGCACTTTTTCCAGATTTCCCTATTTCAGAAACGAGAGATCGTATTTTCCGTGTAAATTGACGTGAAAATTCGAATGGCATCGAGAATTTCATCGAAAAGAATTTTGGAAGGGCATGGTTTCGACGGAAAGGTAAGTTTTCTCTCTGAAATCGACAGATTTCGCATTTCAGGCGATAGTTTCGCACTTTTTCCAGATTTCCCTATTTCAGAAACGAGAGATCGTATTTTCCGTGTAAATTGACGTGAAAATTCGAATGGCATCGAGAATTTCATCGAAAAGAATTTTGGAAGGGCATGGTTTCGACGGAAAGGTAAGTTTTCTCTCTGAAATCGACAGATTTCGCATTTCAGGCGATAGTTTCGCACTTTTTCCAGATTTCCCTATTTCAGAAACGAGAGATCGTATTTTCCGTGTAAATTGACGTGAAAATTCGAATGGCATCGAGAATTTCATCGAAAAGAATTTTGGAAGGACATGGTTTCGACGGAAAGGTAAGTTTTCTCTCTGAAATCGACAGATTTCGCATTTCAGGCGATAGTTTCGCACTTTTTCCAGATTTCCCTATTTCAGAAACGAGAGATCGTATTTTCCGTGTAAATTGACGTGAAAATTCGAATGGCATCGAGAATTTCATCGAAAAGAATTTTGGAAGGGCATGGTTTCGACGGAAAGGTAAGTTTTCTCTCTGAAATCGACAGATTTCGCATTTCAGGCGATAGTTTCGCACTGTTTCCAGATTTCCCTATTTCAGAAACGAGAGATCGTATTTTCCGTGTAAATTGACGTGAAAATTCGAATGGCATCGAGAATTTCATCGAAAAGAATTTTGGAAGGGCATGGTTTCGACGGAAAGGTAAGTTTTCTCTCTGAAATCGACAGATTTCGCATTTCAGGCGATAGTTTCGCACTTTTTCCAGATTTCCCTATTTCAGAAACGAGAGATCGTATTTTCCGTGTAAATTGACGTGAAAATTCGAATGGCATCGAGAATTTCATCGAAAAGAATTTTGGAAGGGCATGGTTTCGACGGAAAGGTAAGTTTTCTCTCTGAAATCGACAGATTTCGCATTTCAGGCGATAGTTTCGCACTTTTTCCAGATTTCCCTATTTCAGAAACGAGAGATCGTATTTTCCGTGTAAATTGACGTGAAAATTCGAATGGCATCGAGAATTTCATCGAAAAGAATTTTGGAAGGGCATGGTTTCGACGGAAAGGTAAGTTTTCTCTCTGAAATCGACAGATTTCGCATTTCAGGCGATAGTTTCGCACTTTTTCCAGATTTCCCTATTTCAGAAACGAGAGATCGTATTTTCCGTGTAAATTGACGTGAAAATTCGAATGGCATCGAGAATTTCATCGAAAAGAATTTTGGAAGGGCATGGTTTCGACGGAAAGGTAAGTTTTCTCTCTGAAATCGACAGATTTCGCATTTCAGGCGATAGTTTCGCACTTTTTCCAGATTTCCCTATTTCAGAAACGAGAGATCGTATTTTCCGTGTAAATTGACGTGAAAATTCGAATGGCATCGAGAATTTCATCGAAAAGAATTTTGGAAGGGCATGGTTTCGACGGAAAGGTAAGTTTTCTCTCTGAAATCGACAGATTTCGCATTTCAGGCGATAGTTTCGCACTTTTTCCAGATTTCCCTATTTCAGAAACGAGAGATCGTATTTTCCGTGTAAATTGACGTGAAAATTCGAATGGCATCGAGAATTTCATCGAAAAGAATTTTGGAAGGGCATGGTTTCGACGGGAAGGTAAGTTTTCTCTCTGAAATCGACAGATTTCGCATTTCAGGCGATAGTTGCGCACTGTTTCCAGATTTCCCTATTTCAGAAACGAGAGATCGTATTTTCCGTGTAAATTGACGTGAAAATTCGAATGGCATCGAGAATTTCATCGAAAAGAATTTTGGAAAGGGCATGGTTTCGACGAAAGGTAAGTTTTCTCTCTGAAATTCGACAGATTTCGCATTTCAGGCGATAGTTTCGCACTTTTTCCAGATTTCCCTATTTCAGAAACGAGAGGATCGTATTTTCCGTGTAAACTGACGTGAAAATTCGAATGGCATCGAGAATTTCATCGAAAAGAATTTTGGAAGGGCATGGTTTCGACGGGAAAGGTAAGTTTTCTCTCTGAAATCGACAGATTTCGCATTTCAGGCGATAGTTTCGCACTTTTTTCCAGATTTCCCTATTTCAGAAACGAGAGATCGTATTTTCCGTGTAAATTGACGTGAAAATTCGAATGGCATCGAGAATTTCATCGAAAAGAATTTTGGAAGGACATGGTTTCGACGGAAAGGTAAGTTTTCTCTCTGAAATCGACAGATTTCGCATTTCAGGCGATAGTTTCGCACTTTTTCCAGATTTCCCTATTTCAGAAACGAGAGATCGTATTTTCCGTGTAAATTGACGTGAAAATTCGAATGGCATCGACAATTTCATCGAAAAGAATTTTGGAAGGGCATGGTTTCGACGGAAAGGTAAGTTTTCTCTCTGAAATCGACAGATTTCGCATTTCAGGCGATAGTTTCGCACTTTTTCCAGATTTCCCTATTCAGAAACGAGAGATCGTATTTTCCGTGTAAATTGACGTGAAAATTCGAATGGCATCGACAATTTCATCGAAAAGAATTTTGGAAGGGCATGGTTTCGACGGAAAGGTAAGTTTTCTCTCTGAAATCGACAGATTTCGCATTTCAGGCGATAGTTTCGCACTTTTCCAGATTTCCCTATTTCAGAAACGAGAGATCGTATTTTCCGTGTAAATTGACGTGAAAATTCGAATGGCATCGACAATTTCATCGAAAAGAATTTTGGAAGGGCATGGTTTCGACGGAAGGTAAGTTTTCTCTCTGAAATCGACAGATTCGCATTTCAGGCGATAGTTTTCGCACTTTTTCCAGATTTCCCTATTTCAGAAACGAGAGATCGTATTTTCCGTGTAAATTGACGTGAAAATTCGAATGGCATCGAGAATTTCATCGAAAAGAATTTTGGAAGGGCATGGTTTCGACGGAAAGGTAAGTTTTCTCTCTGAAATCGACAGATTTCGCATTTCAGGCGATAGTTTCGCACTTTTTCCAGATTTCCCTATTTCAGAAACGAGAGATCGTATTTTCCGTGTAAATTGACGTGAAAATTCGAATGGCATCGAGAATTTCATCGAAAAGAATTTTGGAAGGGGTATGGTTTTCGACGGAAAGGTAAGTTTTCTCTCTGAAATCGACAGATTTCGCATTTCAGCGATAGTTTCGCACTTTTTCCAGATTTCCCTATTTCAGAAACGAGAGATCGTATTTTCCGTGTAAATTGACGTGAAAATTCGAATGGCATCGAGAATTTCATCGAAAAGAATTTTGGAAGGGCATGGTTTCGACGGAAAGGGTAAGTTTTCTCTCTGAAATCGCTGATTTCGCATTTCAGGCGATAGTTTCGCACTTTTTTCCAGATTTCCTATTTCAGAAACGAGAGATCGTATTTTCGTGTAAATTGACGTGAAAATTCGAATGGCATCGAGAATTTCATCGAAAAGAATTTTGGAAGGGCATGGTTTCGACGGAAAGGTAAGTTTTCTCTCTGAAATCGACAGATTTCGCATTTCAGGTGATAGTTTAGCACTTTTTCCAGATTTCCCTATTCAGAAACGAGAGATCGTATTTTCCGTGTAAATTGATGGTGAAAATTCGAATGGCATCGAGAATTTCATCGAAAAGAATTTTGGAAGGGCATGGTTTCGACGGAAAGGTAAGTTTTCTCTCTGAAATCGACAGATTTCGCATTTCAGGCGATAGTTTCGCACTTTTTTCCAGATTTCCCTATTTCAGAAACGAGAGATCGTATTTTCCGTGTAAATTGACGTGAAAATTCGAATGGCATCGAGAATTTCATCGAAAAGAATTTTGGAAGGCATGGTTTCGACGGAAAGGTAAGTTTTCTCTCTGAAATCGACAGATTTCGCATTTCAGGCGATAGTTTCGCACTTTTTCCAGATTTCCCTATTTCAGAAACGAGAGATCGTATTTTCCGTGTAAATTGACGTGAAAATTTCGAATGGCTTCGAGAATTCATCGAAAAGAATTTTGGAAGGGCATGGTTCGACGGAAAGGTAAGTTTTCTCTCTGAAATCGACAGATTTCGCATTTCAGGCGATAGTTTCCGCACTTTTTCCAGATTTCCCTATTTCAGAAACGAGAGATCGTATTTTCCGTGTAAATTGACGTGAAAATTCGAATGGCATCGAGAATTTCATCGAAAAGAATTTTGGAAGGGCATGGTTTCGACGGAAAGGTAAGTTTTCTCTCTGAAATCGACAGGATTTCGCATTTCAGGCGATAGTTTCGCACTTTTTCCAGATTTCCTATTTCAGAAACGAGAGATCGTATTTTCCGTGTAAATTGACGTGAAAATTCGAATGGCATCGAGGAATTTCATCGAAAAGAATTTTGGAAGGGCATGGTTTCGACGGAAAGGTAAGTTTTCTCTCTGAATCGACAGATTTCGCATTTCAGGCGATAGTTTCGCACTTTTCCAGATTTCCCTATTTCAGAAACGAGAGATCGTATTTTCCGTGTAAATTGACGTGAAAATTCGAATGGCATCGAGAATTTCATCGAAAAGAATTTTGAAAGGGCATGGTTTCGACGGATAAGGTAAGTTTTCTCTCTGAAATCGAAAGATTTCGCATTTCAGGCGATAGTTTCGCACTTTTTCCAGATTTCCCTATTTCAGAAACGAGAGATCGTATTTTCCGTGTAAATTGACGTGAAAATGCGAATGGCATCGAGAATTTCATCGAAAAGATTTTGGAAGGGCATGGTTTCGACGGAAAGGTAAGTTTTCTCTCTGAAATCGACAGATTTCGCATTTCAGGCGATAGTTTCGCACTTTTTCCAGATTTCCCTATTTCAGAAACGAGAGATCGTATTTCCGTGTAAATTGACGTGAAAATTCGAATGGCATCGAGAATTTCATCGAAAAGAATTTTGGAAGGGCATGGTTTCGACGGAAAGGTAAGTTTTCTCTCTGAAATCGACAGATTTCGCATTTCAGGCGATAGTTTCGCACTTTTTCCAGATTTCCCTATTTCAGAAACGAGAGATCGTATTTTCCGTGTAAATTGACGTGAAAATTCGAATGGCATCGAGAATTTCATCGAAAAGAATTTTGGAAGGGCATGGTTTCGACGGAAAGGTAAGTTTTCTCTCTGAAATCGACAGATTTCGCATTTCAGGCGATAGTTTCGCACTTTTTCCAGATTTCCCTATTTCAGAAACGAGAGATCGTATTTTCCGTGTAAATTGACGTGAAAATTCGAATGGCATCGAGAATTTCATCGAAAAGAATTTTGGAAGGGCATGGTTTCGACGGAAAGGTAAGTTTTCTCTCTGAAATCGACAGATTTCGCATTTCCAGGCGATAGTTTCGCACTTTTTCCAGATTTCCCTATTTCAGAACGAGAGATCGTATTTTCCGTGTAAATTGACGTGAAAATTCGAATGGCATCGAGAATTTCATCGAAAGAATTTTGGAAGGGCATGGTTTCGACGGAAAGGTAAGTTTTCTCTCTGAAATCGACAGATTTCGCATTTCAGGCGATAGTTTCGCACTTTTTCCAGATTTCCTATTTCAGAAACGAGGAGATCGTAGTTTCGTGTTAAATTGACGTGAATAATTACGGAAATGGCATCGAGAATTTCATCGAAAAGAATTTGGAAGGGTCATGGTTTCGACGGAAAGGTAAAGTTTTCTCTCTGAAATCGACAGATTTCGCATTTCAGGCGATAGTTTCGCACTTTTTCCAGATTTCCCTATTTCAGAAACGAGAGATCGTATTTTCCGTGTAAATTGACGTGAAAATTCGAATGGCATCGAGAATTTCATCGAAAAGAATTTTGGAAGGGCATGGTTTCGACGGAAAGGTAAGTTTTCTCTCTGAAATCGACAGATTTCGCATTTCAGGCGATAGTTTCGCACTTTTTCCAGATTTCCCTATTTCAGAAACGAGAGATCGTATTTTCCGTGTAATTGACGTGAAAATTCGAATGGCATCGAGAATTTCATCGAAAAGAATTTTGGAAGGGCATGGTTTCGACGGAAAGGTAAGTTTTCTCTCTGAAATCGACAGATTTCGCATTTCAGGCGATAGTTTCGCACTTTTTCCAGATTTCCCTATTTCAGAAACGAGAGATCGTATTTTCCGTGTAAATTGACGTGAAAATTCGAATGGCATCGAGAATTTCATCGAAAAGAATTTTGGAAGGGCATGGTTTCGTCGGAAAGGTAAGTTTTCTCTCTGAAATCGACAGATTTCGCATTTCAGGCGATAGTTTCGCACTTTTTCCAGATTTCCCTATTTCAGAAACGAGAGATCGTATTTTCCGTGTAAATTGACGTGAAAATTCGAATGGCATCGAGAATTTCATCGAAAAGAATTTTGGAAGGGCATGGTTTCGACGGAAAGGTAAGTTTTCTCTCTGAAATCGACAGATTTCGCATTTCAGGCGATAGTTTCGCACTTTTTCCAGATTTCCCTATTTCAGAAACGAGAGATCGTATTTTCCGTGTAAATTGGACGTGAAAATTCGAATGGCATCGAGAGATTTCATCGAAAAGAATTTTGGAAGGGCATGGTTTCGACGGTAAGTAGTCTTTCTCTCTGAAATCGACAGATTTCGCATTTCAGGCGATAGTTTCGCACTTTTTCCAGTTTTCCCCTATTTCAGAAACGAGAGATCGTATTTCCGTGTAAATTGACGTGAAAGTTCGAATGGCATCGAGAAATTTTCATCGAAAAGATTTTGGAAGTGCACATGGTTTCGACGGAAAGTTAGTTTTCTCTCTGAAATCGACAGATTTCGATTTTCCAGGCGGATAGTTTCGCACTTTTTTCCAGATTTCCCTATTTCAGAACGAGAGATCGTATTTTCCGTGTAATTGACGAGAAAATTTCGAATGCCAGAAAATTCGAATGGCATCGAGAATTTCATCGAAAAGAATTTTGGAAGGGCATGGTTTCGACGGAAAGGTAAGTTTTCTCTCTGAAATCGACAGATTTCGCATTTCAGGCGATAGTTTCGCACTTTTTCCAGATTTCCCTATTTCAGAAACGAGAGATCGTATTTTCCGTGTAAATTGACGTGAAAATTCGAATGGCATCGAGAATTTCATCGAAAAGAATTTTGGAAGGGCATGGTTTCGACGGAAAGGTAAGTTTTCTCTCTGAAATCGACAGATTTCGCATTTCAGGCGATAGTTTCGCACTTTTTCCAGATTTCCCTATTTCAGAAACGAGAGATCGTATTTTCCGTGTAAATTGACGTGAAAATTCGAATGGCATCGAGAATTTCATCGAAAAGAATTTTGGAAGGGCATGGTTTCGACGGAAAGGTAAGTTTTCTCTCTGAAATCGACAGATTTCGCATTTCAGGCGATAGTTTCGCACTTTTTCCAGATTTCCCTATTTCAGAAACGAGAGATCGTATTTTCCGTGTAAATTGACGTGAAAATTCGAATGGCATCGAGAATTTCATCGAAAAGAATTTTGGAAGGGCATGGTTTCGACGGAAAGGTAAGTTTTCTCTCTGAAATCGACAGATTTCGCATTTCAGGCGATAGTTTCGCACTTTTACCAGATTTCCCTATTTCAGAAACCGAGAGATCGTATTTTCCGTGTAAATTGACGTGAAAATTCGAATGGCATCGAGAATTTCATCGAAAAGAATTTTGGAAGGGCATGGTTTCGACGGAAAGGTAAGTTTTCTCTCTGAAATCGACAGATTTCGCATTTCAGGCGATAGTTTCGCACTTTTTCCAGATTTCCCTATTTCAGAAACGAGAGATCGTATTTTCCGTGTAAATTGACGTGAAAATTCGAATGGCATCGAGAATTTCATCGAAAAGAATTTTGGAAGGGCATGGTTTCGACGGAAAGGTAAGTTTTCTCTCTGAAATCGACAGATTTCGCATTTCAGGCGATAGTTTCGCACTTTTTCCAGATTTCCCTATTTCAGAAACGAGAGATCGTATTTTCCGTGTAAATTGACGTGAAAATTCGAATGGCATCGAGAATTTCATCGAAAAGAATTTTGGAAGGGCATGGTTTCGACGGAAAGGTAAGTTTTCTCTCTGAAATCGACAGATTTCGCATTTCAGGCGATAGTTTCGCACTTTTTCCAGATTTCCCTATTTCAGAAACGAGAGATCGTATTTTCCGTGTAAATTGACGTGAAAATTCGAATGGCATCGAGAATTTCATCGAAAAGAATTTTGGAAGGGCATGGTTTCGACGGAAAGGTAAGTTTTCTCTCTGAAATCGACAGATTTCGCATTTCAGGCGATAGTTTCGCACTTTTTCCAGATTTCCCTATTTCAGAAACGAGAGATCGTATTTTCCGTGTAATTGACGTGAAAATTCGAATGGCATCGAGAATTTCATCGAAAAGAATTTTGGAAGGGCATGGTTTCGACGGAAAGGTAAGTTTTCTCTCTGAAATCGACAGATTTCGCATTTCAGGCGATAGTTTCGCACTTTTTCCAGATTTCCCTATTTCAGAAACGAGAGATCGTATTTTCCGTGTAAATTGACGTGAAAATTCGAATGGCATCGAGAATTTCATCGAAAAGAATTTTGGAAGGGCATGGTTTCGACGGAAAGGTAAGTTTTCTCTCTGAAATCGACAGATTTCGCATTTCAGGCGATAGTTTCGCACTTTTTCCAGATTTCCCTATTTCAGAAACGAGAGATCGTATTTTCCGTGTAAATTGACGTGAAAATTCGAATGGCATCGAGAATTTCATCGAAAAGAATTTTGGAAGGGCATGGTTTCGACGGAAAGGTAAGTTTTCTCTCTGAAATCGACAGATTTCGCATTTCAGGCGATAGTTTCGCACTTTTTCCAGATTTCCCTATTTCAGAAACGAGAGATCGTATTTTCCGTGTAAATTGACGTGAAAATTCGAATGGCATCGAGAATTTCATCGAAAAGAATTTTGGAAGGGCATGGTTTCGACGGAAAGGTAAGTTTTCTCTCTGAAATCGACAGATTTCGCATTTCAGGCGATAGTTTCGCACTTTTTCCAGATTTCCCTATTTCAGAAACGAGAGATCGTATTTTCCGTGTAAATTGACGTGAAAATTCGAATGGCATCGAGAATTTCATCGAAAAGAATTTTGGAAGGGCATGGTTTCGACGGAAAGGTAAGTTTTCTCTCTGAAATCGACAGATTTCGCATTTCAGGCGATAGTTTCGCACTTTTTCCAGATTTCCCTATTTCAGAAACGAGAGATCGTATTTTCCGTGTAAATTGACGTGAAAATTCGAATGGCATCGAGAATTTTGTTACGTCCTGGCCTGAAGGGTTCGGACTCGCAAGGAAACGGCGAAACGTAACTTCCCGGAAAGTTAACTGCCCTCGGGTATTAACCTCACGTTGAAAGGTACGTGCATATATGGTTGGGTATTTTGAGCTTGCTCGCCTACACGAACTAGACGCTCGGGAATACCTTGATCGCGTAAGGGTCGGAACTATTTATCTCCGCAAAGGAAGATTACTTTAGAATAAAATAAGACGAGTTCCAAAATAACTGTAGAGGTTAACGGAAGGTAAGGTAGGTAAATATTATGTTAATGAAGTAATAAGTATAATTTATCCGGTTTAGATTTAAGGTTAAGTGAGATATGTGTATGTATGTTTCCTAAATTAGATTTTAGGTTAAGTAAATAGATTTAAAAGGTAAGTAAATATCGTCTTGATCTCTTACCATTGGGTATCTAAATTAAAGAAGTGCATTTTTGGTAATTCGTGTTTCCTCTCTTCAGGTTAGATTCTAATAAGCCGCAGTAGGCTCTCGCGAAGAAGTCTTACCATGAAGAGGGGTGAACGTCCCAGTCGCAAAGGCGCTCTTCAAATCGTGGAAGTCTGCCTCGTTGTAAGGGGCGCTTCTCTATTTTGTAGAAGTCTGCCTCGTTGGAAGGGGCGCTTCTCTATTTTGTGACGGTCGCGTCACCCGGCACCCTTACATACACACATATACATATATACATATATATACATTTGTACATGAGCCTTCCAGAACATAGCCTTTACTAGGAAACCCTCTAAAAGAGAACAAGTAACTTAAAGAACAGAGCCTTCACTAGGAAACTCCCTAAAAGAGAACAAGTAGCTTAAACTCGTTACTAAAGCAATACGATACTCTGGAAGCCTCATCAAAGCTACGGAAGTCATTACTCACTTAAGAGATAAGATACCAAACCAAGCTACGGAAGTCATTACTCACTTAAGAAATAAGATACCGCTCTAATGAACTAAAACTCTGTACAGGAAATTATAAAATCCTTCTAAGGTAAGAGAGTACTTGAACTTCGACCAAGGCTCTTCGCAACAAACCATATATGGAGCTTCGACCAAGGCTTCTTCGCAACAGCCATAAAAGGCTCGTACAATTTAACAGAAAGGTTTTTAACTACCTCTCCGAAATCGTAAAAGTTATACCCTGCATTCGTATGACACACGCTAGAAAGTCCACTTTTCTCCGAGTATAAATACGGGCCCCTTTGCCCAGTAAAGTCAGTAACGCGGTAGTTAGCAGTACAGTAACCAGTAACGGAGTAGTACAGCAAGAAGTAAGGAGTCAAGCGCGAAGTAACTCGATAGTCGGAAGAGTAAGAGTCAGTAGAAGTAACGAAGAATCAAACGCGAATCTAATATAACGCAGAGTGTGTCAAACGAATCAGGACAACGAGATCCATACGTAAGTTTAACCATTTGTACTTTAAGCCCAGCAATACCTGGCACATTGTAACGCACCATTGCATATATTAAATATATATATTTTTTTATACTTATGTTTAACCTAACATAAAGACTTTACACCACTGTTATCCTGCATGAACGGCATAATCTACGGAACGTAGATTCTAACGCATATGAATTGAATTTAGACTCTAACGCGTATTACCTTTGAAATTATAACGAGAATAAGAACGAGTCCCTACGTACCTCGAACATTTATTGAACATCACAGAGTTTCCCTTTGTACCTTAGTACTTAACCATAGCGAAACGATCCCCTACTTTAGTTACGACACCTCACGTACAGGCTCACGGTGAAGATAATCTCTTTTGATCAACGGTCTGATTTTCTACCTCACGAATCTTACAAACTCACGGTTCAATTCTCTATCGTACCAACCTAGAGTAACGGATACCATCACCATATCAACGCGAGATAAGAAAAGATCCACACGTAGAAACTTTAGACACCGACCTTACCGATCTGGGATCACGAGTATTCTACTCTTACCATCCGCAGTCTAAGGATCGAAAGATCATTAAATTTTGTATTAACCAACAGCCAGCGCGGGGCCGTGACACGATTTTTGGTGGCAGCGGTGGGATCTGTTTTTCGCTGCCAGAATAAAAACCTCTTTTCATTAACGTTAAAATCTGGTTAGGAGAGATCCTCTACGCTTGTTCAATATGCCTATCACACTAAAAGACAATGAAACCACAACACAAATCCAAGCTCGTCGCGAATACGCACCGACACAAAGCCCCACAATTGCCAGTGGCGGTACACCACCACTTATACCGGGACTCGCTAGTACTTCAGGCACCGAAGCCATCATTATTCCTCAAATTACAATCAAAGACGCGATCGAAGCCGTACCAACGTTCGACGGAAGAGCACAAACATTCAGGGCATTTTCCGAAGGTTGCAAGGATGCTAAGGACATGATTCCTCCCCATGCAGAAATAAATCTAGTCAAATTAATTAAAAATCGCCTAAGAGGTAACGCTAAACATGTAGTTACCGGAAAAAGCTTCGTGACCATTGACTCCTTACTCGAATATTTGCAACACCGGTTCTCACCTCCAAAATCAATCTCCTGCCTACAAGGACAGTTAGGGACAATTACGCAATTCCCCTCAGAAGATGTAATTTCCTTCAGTTGCCGAGTGCAACACCTTCTCGACGACATAATCGAGACACATACTCGTATTACCAGAGAAGAAAACACAGCGTTTCGATATGATACGGAAATAGAGGCAATCAAATGTTTCTCGCGCGGTCTGAAAAGGAGCATACGCATAAATCCATCCATTCAGCGCACTTTAGACGACGCCATTCGCTCCGCGATAGAGGCCGAATCCGAAAGCTACCTCATTCAACAATTGCATGAGCGAATTAAGAAGGACGTCGACCGAGCGTATAGATCCGAAGAGAATGCTGTACGACCACAGCGACCGCGAGGAAACTGTTTCTTTTGCAACAAACCGGGTCATTCTGCCGAAACTTGCTGGCTAAAGGAAAGAAACGCACCACGAGGCAACTCGTCCAAGGGAAACGCATTCCAGGAGACTCCATCACCACGAAATACGTCGCAAAAAGTATGCCAATACTGCAACTTCAAAGGACACACAATAGATGAGTGTCGTAAGAAACGATACAACGAACAGCAGAATAGCCGACCAAATTCGGGAAACGGAGCTTCCCTCTCGCCGAACGACGCACGCCGAGAGGAATTATCACCGAGAGTCCGCGTCATAGGTCCCATAGAGGAACAAATACCGTCTACACAATAGATTGCCCGAGCGAAGCACCGTCAATACTAATTTCAAAGCCAGAAAACCCACCTATCATTTTTATGATCGATACAGGAGCAGGAGTGAATTTAATTAAAGATAAACTCTATCGAAACAAAGAAGAATATTACAAAGGTTCAGTTAAAATTCGCGGAATAACCACAGGCACAGTATCAACGTTAGGACATGTATTTGTGAATATTTTTGGTATAATTTCAAAATTCCACGTCGTACCGGACGACTTTCCTATGCATCAAGAAGGTATAATCGGAACACCTTACTTAAAGGCAGCCGCAGCCAGTATAGATTACGAACAACAGTGCTTAATTCTTCACGATAAAACTATTCCATTTCTTCAAGATAACGTAATTAAACTACCTGCCCGTACTTCGAAATTAGTATTCATATCTTTAACGAACGACTCTCCAAATGAAGGCTACATGCCAAGCCTAAAAACAGACTCGCAAATTCTTTTGGGTAATGCAATTGTGAACAACTATAACGGTAAAGCAGAACTCTATGCTATCAATACCGGCAGTGAAGATATCACGCTAATCTTTCCTCCCGTACGACTACAAAGGTTGGAAGAAATAGCAGCCCCAAATACGGCTGAAAACACATGCTCACCAGCAGCAACTTCTATTTCGGATCAAGGGAATCCACCACGCAAGGAAAAACTGAAGCATTTTTCCAAAATCACTAGCTCACGAGAAGCTACTTCTATTTCGGATCAAGGGAATCCACCACGCAAGGAAAAACTGAAGCATTTTTCCAAAATCACTAGCTCACGAGAAGCTACTTCTATTTCGGATCAAGGGAATCCACCACGCAAGGAAAAACTGAAGCATTTTTCCAAAATCACTAGCTCACGAGAAGCTACTTCTAATTCGGATCGCAAGAATCCTCAAAGCAAGGAAAAGCAGAAGCACTTTTTCAAAAATTCAAAAGGAAGACACCATCAAAAGGAACAGAAGAGACAGACGGCAAAACGCGAAACGAACAAAGTTCCCGAAGCAAAGCCAGAACTTCAAGCCATTAGTTCAAATAAAAATTCATCTCTCACCGAGGTCGAGAGTTTAGAACCAAATGCCACTCGAAGCGATTCTCTCTCCTTAGTATCAAAGAAAAATGAACGGGTCGTCGAGATCGTCCCAGTTCTACACTCTTTTACTTCAAAGGATACATCTTCCAATTCTACAAGCACTCACACTCCAAAACGAGTAAAAGAATTACTTCCGTTACTACGACTCGAGCACTTGAACTCCGAGGAACGCAACGAAGCGGAAAAGTTAATAACGGAATTCGCAGACAGATTCCACTTACCAGACGAAGCACTGGAAGCCACTACAAAGGCGCATCACAAAATAATTACGGTTGACGATACGCCAATTAATACGAAGCAATACCGCTACCCGCCGGTACATAAAGAAGAAATCCAGAGACAAGTCTCGGACATGCTAAACCAAGGTATAATACAAGAATCAGATTCCGCATACAATTCACCACTATGGGTAGTTCCAAAAAAACCCGATTCGCAAGGAAATAAACGCTGGCGATTAGTTATAGATTTTCGAACATTGAACGAAAAAACAAAAGGCGACGCCTACCCTCTGCCAAACATCACAGAAATCCTCGATCAACTAGGCGGAGCAAAATACTTTTCAATTTTCGACTTAGCCTCAGGATTCCACCAAATACCAATGGATCCACTAGACAAAAATAAAACTGCTTTTTCTACGCCGCATGGTCACTTCGAATATAACCGAATGCCATTTGGATTGAAGAACGCACCCGCCACGTTTCAGCGATTGATGGATCAAACCTTAACAGGTTTGCAAGGCAATGAAATGTTTGTTTATCTGGACGACATCGTAATATACGCAAAATCCCTAGAAGAACACGGAATCAAATTCCGGAAGCTCATAGAACGCCTTCGTAAAGCGAACCTTCAACTACAACCGGATAAATGCGAATTTCTACGAAAGGAAGTTACCTACCTTGGACACATAATTACTGAAAACGGTGTTCAACCCGACCCACGAAAAATAGAAGCAGTACAAAATTTTCCTATTCCAAAAAACGCCAAACATATTAAACAGTTTCTAGGACTAACAGGTTATTATCGAAGATTTATCATGGACTATTCTAAAACGGCAAAACCTTTAACGGAACTACTAAAGAAAAACAATGATTTCGCGTGGACGACGCCACAACAGAACGCTTTCGAAACACTAAGAAATATTCTTTGCGAACAACCAATACTCCAATATCCGGACTTTAACGAAACGTTTAACTTAACGACAGACGCCTCGGGATACGCAGTCGGCGCTGTTCTCAGCCAGGGACCCGTCGGTAAAGATCTACCAATAGCCTATGCGTCTCGTTTATTAAATGGAGCCGAGAAAAACTATTCAACTATTGAAAAAGAACTACTAGCAATAGTCTACGCAGTAAATCATTTTCGACCGTACATCTATGGGAAGAAATTCACACTTCTTACGGATCATCGTCCACTAGTCTGGCTACATAAAGTCAAAGACCCTACATCTCGTCTATTACGTTGGAGATTTAAATTAGACGAATACGAATACAATATCGTCTACAAGCAAGGCAAGGCTAACAGCAACGCCGACGCCCTTTCAAGAAATCCACCAGAGATTTGCACATTTCCATTAACAGAAATAGAACCTGACAGTGAAACATCCACAGAAGATATTTTCGATAGTCCATTTATTAATGCAAGGTTAACAAACCCACAAACTATTCCTGAAATTCAAGAAGAAGAGACAGAAGAGACTAATTCAATTCAGGACGAGGAAGAACCTCCGGATCAAATCGAAACATTCAAATCAACAGAACCAAAGTACATTCGAACACGTAACAACTTCTTACAAGCGAATACTGCAATATGTTTCGTAGACTGTAAAGGACAACCTGTCGATACAGGAAGCCAACTGCTCTATACTCACAAGATTATTAAATTTGATCCAACAAATTTACAGTCGGGAGAGATTACAAGAATTCAAAATAAATCAAAGTTCTATTATTTAATAGCAATACAAAGCACCGAATCATTGAAGCAAGCTTTTAATACCCTATACGAGTTATTAAAACATGATAATCAAACAAGAATTTCAATCTCCGAATCTCCAAAGGGAATACTTACCACCCCTTGGAATACCTTACAGACCGAACTACAAAACCTATCGTTACGAGACGTCAAAATATACGTACATTCGAACGAGATAAAAATTCCATTCCGCGAAGACATACTGGAGATTATACAAGAAAATCATAGCACGGTAATCGGAGGACATAAAGGAATGACTAAAACATACGCGCGTATCAAGGATAAATATTTCTGGGAAGGAATGAAACATGATATAAGGAGTTTCGTACGTCAATGCGGCAGTTGTCAAAAACGAAAACTAACTCGTGTAAAGACCAAGCAGCCGATGTTAATCACGGATACGCCACCTGAGCCGTTCCATAAGGTAGCCCTCGATATCGTCGGACCTCTGCCAAACACCGCCCGCGATAACAACTACCTGCTAACCATACAAGACAACCTAACGAAATATTCCATGGCTATACCACTACGAGAGGCCACTTCAGTTCAAATAGCAGGTGCTTTCCTTAAACGCTTCATCTGTCAATTCGGGATTCCTACTTCTATTCTCACTGACCAAGGAACGCCATTCATCGGATCCTTTACGAGATCCTTAACCAAGCTGCTCGGAATAAAACAGCTAAAGTCCACTGCTTTCCATCCGCAAACAAATGGTTCCCTCGAGAGAAGCCATCACGTCCTGATCGAGTACCTAAAACATTTCGTAGATACGCACCACGAATGGGACGAATTAATCGAGCTTTGCATGTTCAGTTACAATACCAGTGTTCACGAAGCTACTAAATTCACGCCTTACGAATTAATTTACGGGAGGACTCCGAAATCCCCGATCGATAAAACCTTACATCCAGACGAAACATACCCTGAATACATTTCCAATCTCATAGACAAACTACATTCAATCAGGGAATTTGCAAAAATTAACTCCGACAAAGCTAAAGAGAAATCAAAGGAGTACTACGATAGGAAACAAAACGCTCGAAATTTTCAAGTACGCGACTGGGTCTATTTATTAAAAGGCAACAGACCAGGAAAATTTAGCGATCAGTACGAAGGACCTTACGAAATCACACAAGTCCTAACAGACGGAAACATTAAAATCCGTATACATAATCGAGAAAAAGTAGTTCACCCGAACCGATTAAAATTATCTTACGGCCATAGTTCCACGGCCTCATAAAATCGAACAAATAATTCTCTTTCTTTGTTCACAGATCTGAAGATCCAATCAACATGTACATCTACATCATTTTCTTCTATTTTTCTCTTACCAATGCTCTAATTGCCTATGACTGCGGTTCTCCTAATATGAATATAACTACAATGTCTTTAAAATCAATTGGTGAATGTAAGATTCCCTCTCAGAAACCTCATGTAGAAGAAAAGTATATTCAACTTCTACAATTATCAGAATTCTCAAACACACATGTAATGCAATGTAAAGTCGAAATAGATAGAACGATATTCCGATGCGGTTTGCTTTCCCATTTATCAGCAGTAACGCATGGAAGAATGGACTATGTAATGGAAATAAGCTCTGACGCATGTTTAAAAATGCATTTAACCCGCGCGTTTAATTTCGGTCAGAAGGATTTAATAACAGGCCTTCTCGCGAATAGCACCGTAACAAAAAGCGTTACAATTGCCGGAGAAATTAAACCCAATGGAGATTGCGACGGCGTTTTCTACTCAGACCCTTACGGCTCTTGGGAAAACGTCATTGTTCAAGCCATCGTAAAAATCACGCTCAGAGATTATTTCGCAACTAGTAGATCAGAAAGCAATAAAATCACGTTACTTTCTGGCACACAATGTACACTATCCGACGGTTTTTGCATGGACTTAGAAGGAGGAAATACATTTTGGAACTCCATTCCAAACAATCAATGTAAATTTAATAATTACGACGTTTTATTTGAAGGAAAAGCAAACAAAATCTTTGACAATCAAACAGAAAATACGGAAATCTACGCTATTACGACTCAAGACATTACCTTTGCCTTAACAAAGAAAGGGCAAATTAAAATCTGTAATTATATAATCACCAAAACCGAGCATCCAAAATTATTCATTTTAGAAACTAAACCAGGAGAATCGTTTGCTTTAAGAAAACCAATCGCAGTCAATAACTTAGACATCTTTACATATGTCAATAGTAAATTCATTTACCTAGAAAAGCATATCAAAACACAAATGACAAATTTATATAAAGATGTTATAATGCAACAATGTCAAGTAGAAAAACAAATGCTTGAAAACGCATTAACGTTAGCAAAAATAGTACCGGAAGACTTCGCGTACCAAGTCATGAACGGCCCAGGCCACATGTCGATAGTAGCAGGAGAAGTAATCCATATTGTAAAATGCGTACCCGTCACAGTAAAGCGACGCGAAACCCGACATTGTTATCAACAATTACCTGTATCTAGGGGAAATCATTCGCTATTTATGGCACCAAAAACCCATATTTTGTTAAAGACAGGAACGCAACACGATTGCAATCCTTACGTACCAAACATGTACCAATTGGATGGGATATGGTACAAAATATCGCCTAATGCAGCCTCAACAATACCACCTAAAGAATTGCAACCCGCGACGCAAAATAGTTGGACTTATTCAAATCCCGAATCATTAGCCACGTCTGGCATATACTCAACGGAAGAATTAAATAAATTACAAGATCATATTATGTTCCCCGTCGAAAAACCCGCTGTATTAAACACTATCGCTAGAAGCATGACCGGTCAAGACGCAGAAAAACAAGGGATATCATTCGTGAACCTACTCGACGAAGCTGCTCTAGAGAAGATCGCCAATTCAACCTGGAACAAACTGTGGGGAGTCTTCACAGGTTTCGGAACGTTCAGTGCAGGAATCCTGGGTCTTTGGATCACCGTGAAGCTAATCAAGTTCACGCTGGACACAGCACTCCACGGATATGCATTACATCAAATCTACGGCTGGAGCCTACATCTACTCGGCGCTGTCTGGGATAGCGTAACGAATATCCTGTTACATCTAAGCAATCAACCGCCAAGGACAACTTCAACCGGCACAAACACCGAAGCCGAAACCGAAGAAGAAGATAAGGAAACTAATCACAAAACTCCAACCACACCGCCAACCATCGAACCACTCGAGCAGGCAAGTATACAGGGTCAAGCGGTATATTACACACGGATCGAATAATCGACCTCCACGAAGTCGAGTAATATTTAATTCTTCCATCCACCTCGAAAAATTATCGCGCTATGCGTTGCGTCTCAGCTAGCAAAGATAATCTAGAAACTAATACGATAAGTAGGCGAGCGACTGCAATGTTTAACTTTCTCATCCGCCGAAAAACCTTATCATCGCACAGCTGCGCTACAGCTGCCGAACTACTTCCAAGAAAACTAACTCGATAAGGGATATTTCTAGCTCCCATACGCTTCGAATTTTATCGTACTAACCGGTATCACGACCAAACCAAAACTTCCTACCGGGCAACATCTAAGACCCGATAAGACAGGGAAATGAATAGGGGCAGTACCTACGTTTCTAACGTATATAAAAAGGGTCTACGACAAGAGACACCACACCAGTCTAAAAGCCTCTGTCACCTCGACAACTTCTAAGACGCTTTCTAAGACAATTAATACGAAGATGCCAGTCACTGTGGAATGGGTCATGGACAACGCCACAGCAATCGCAGCCATCATCAACGCTGCTCCAGCTGTTCGAGAACTCGCAGACAGTACCCCGTCCAATGCAGGATACGTATATATGGACTCGCGAAGGCAGCAATACCCGATGCCGGCAAGGATCAAGCCAATATCCAGATACGAAGACGAATCGATAGATGAAATCAATCTGGATTTGTCATGGATGGACACCGACCACATTCAGGCCGATCTACTAGACGGGACGATCGAGGAAATTCTACGCGAAGTAGAAAACCTCCACACTAAGGAACGGATCATCGAGAAGGAACACTCGGAGATAGAATCACCCCGTTGGCGCTTGCCCACTCCTACAAATTGTCCCTCTCCTAACAGTTTGACCTCCACCGAATCAGGGAACGGATCCTACCCGACGGCACCTGGAAGCCCCGAGATGATAGACATCTCCGCATCCGAAGATGAAGGACCAGAGCTGTATGAACAACCTCCACCACCCAGACAATACACCACGGAAGACACCGCAGATACCTCCACAAGGGACGTCATGCAGCCAATACCAGTACAGGCGTACAATATACCACCAACACCTCCAGTACCGATGCATCAGGAACCACCACCTTTCATGGATGACGTCATAATGGTAGCATCATACGATGTACCGATCGCACCGGCAATGGCTGTACATCAGGGACCGTACTACTATAGCGACACCCTGAGGAACCGCAACACGCTGTACGCGCAATACCAATCTCAGGTAGCACAGCAAGAAGAAATAGTGAGTACAACGTCATGCAGTGTTCCAACCTTGTTCGGAATATTTTGCCGATGGTCATGTATGCAAGGCACCTGTCACGGCCCCGCGCTGGCTGTTGGTTAATACAAAATTCAATGATCTTTCGATCCTTAGACTGCGGATGGTAAGAGTAGAATACTCGTGATCCCAGATCGGTAAGGTCGGTGTCTAAAGTTTCTGCGTGTGGATCTTTTCTTATCTCGCGTTGATATGGTGATGGTATCCGTTACTCTAGGTTGGTACGATAGAGAATTAAACCGTGAGTTTGTAAGATTCGTGAGGTAGAAAATCAGACCGTTGATCAAAAGAGATTATCTTCACCGTGAGCCTGTACGTGAGGTGTCGTAACTAAAGTAGGGGATCGTTTCGCTATGGTTAAGTACTAAAGTACAAAGGGAAACTCTGTGATGTTCAATAAATGTTCGAGGTACGTAGGGACTCGTTCTTATTCTCGTTATAAATTCAAAGGTAATACGCGTTAGAGTCTAAATTCAATTCATATGCGTTAGAATCTACGTTCCGTAGATTGTGCAGTTCATGCAGGATAACAGTGGTGTAAAGTCTTTATGTTAGATTAAACATAAGTATAAAAATATATATATTTAATACATGCAATGGTGCGTTACAATGTGCCAGGTATTGCTGGGCTTAAAGTACAATTGGTTAAACTTACGTATGGATCTCGTTGTCCTGATTCGTTTGACACACTCTGCGTTATATTAGATTCGCGTTTGATTCTTCGTTACTTCTACTGACTCTTATTCTTCCGACTACCGCGTTACTTCGCGCTTGACTCCTTACTTCTTGCTGTACTACTCCGTTACTGGTTACTGTACTGCTAACTACCGCGTTACTGACTTTACTGGGCAAAGGGGCCCGTATTTATACTCGGAGAAGAGTGGACTTTGTAGCGTGTGTCATACGAATGCAGGGTATAACTTTTACGATTTCGGAGAGGTAGTTAAAAACCTTTCTGTTAAATTGTACGAGCCTTTTATGGCTGTTGCGAAGAAGCCTTGGTCGAAGCTCCATATATGGTTTGTTGCGAAGAGCCTTGGTCGAAGTTCAAGTACTCTCTTACCTTAGAAGGATTTTATAATTTCCTGTACAGAGTTTTAGTTCATTAGAGCGGTATCTTATTTCTTAAGTGAGTAATGACTTCCGTAGCTTGGTTTGGTATCTTATCTCTTAAGTGAGTAATGACTTCCGTAGCTTGGTTTGGTATCTTATCTCTTAAGTGAGTAATGACTTCCGTAGCTTTCATGAGGCTTCCAGAGTATCGTATTGCTTTAGTAACGAGTTTAAGCTACTTGTTCTCTTTTAGGGAGTTTCCTAGTGAAGGCTCTGTTCTTTAAGTTACTTGTTCTCTTTTAGAGAGTTTCCTAGTAAAGGCTATGTTCTGGAAGGCTCATGTACAAATGTATATATATGTATATATGTATATGTGTGTATGTAAGGGTGCCGGGTGACGCGACCGTCACACCAGTTTTAATTAAGACTTACATTAACTGTTGATCGAAGTTCTCGTTAGCGGCAGACTCCTATGTACGGATTCACTGTCACTTGTCACGCGTTAACTTCCGAAGTGCACTTGTCGACGTAGCTGGTACAACTGCCTGTTGGCTCCTACTCCCGCCTAGTTATAGGCGTGTCTTAATTGCTAACTCAGCGGTCGCACGCCGGGCGTTCTCCGTTCCGAGAATCCAAAGCGCGGCCGCTTATCTTATCGTTGCAGCGTCAGCGGAATGTGTGAGATCGGCCTCGGTACTCCGAGCGTACGTGCCTTATTTTTGCAGCGTCAGCTGGGAAGACCGCGTGAGCTGTTATCTCGTACGTGACTTATTTTTGCAGCGTCAGCTGGGAAGACCGCGCGAGCTATTATCTAGTACGTGACTTACATTGAATGCTCTATGTGATGAGCAGTCGCGCCACAATCTGAACATGATATCATTTGCAAATTCCTTTGTCTTATTCTCATGGTTGATCACGTATGCTACTACTGGAGATTCTAATTACAGACTCTTCAAGGACCACGGTTTTGCTGATCTTTAAGAAACGTATACACTGTAATTTATCTCGAAATAAATGTGCTTGAAGAGTTCGTTCGTACATTCGCAAATGATTCCATATAAAAGCTAATACTACTATATCGTTATTTGTTATTGATTATGATAACTATTGATTAGTCTTACTGATTATTAATGAATGTTTAATTACGTACTCATATATAAATATTCCCACACATATGTATTCAGATACATACATTCTTATATGTATGCATATGACACACACATACATATGTACACATATATACATACACACATACATAAGTTCCACGCTAGATTTAAGAAGTTCTCTTAGTTTTACGTTTATTGACATCTTTAGGCTGCGAAAGACATACTTGTAAGAATATTTTGAAAGACTAAAAATTCCTTTTGAAATTTGTGTATTTGCAGATTTCTCTTATCAATTGAAAAATCGATTTTGATTGATCACCAAAACGTCCAGGACGTTACACCTCCCCCTTTATAAGAAGAATTTTGAATGACAATGAAAAAATTCTACGTCGGGTTGTCTTATGTTTTAGTTTCCCCAGTCTATGGGGTGGTTAAAAGTGAGCGAGTCGACGCTATATCCGAATTCGGTTACTTGACTTGCGCGTTGGTTAAGTTGTTGGATACATTTGGCACAGGATTCTACGGATTGTTCTTGCAAGAGAATTTTTTGACAAACCTCGCATTGTAGTTTCCTTATAGTTGTGTCATTTAGTATGTGGATTTCCAGCTGTTCTAAATTTTCACGGTCGCTGTCGTCCAGTTGGGAAGCACAGGTTTCGCATATATCGTGCCATATTATTTCGGGGTGGGTGTAAAATGAACCTTTCGCACATCTTGAGCGGCTTAATAGGTGTTCGAAGACCATCCTGATGTACCAGATACTGTGGGTAGGGTTGTTCTTAGGTCCAAACACAGGACACATTGTTAGGCGGTGGATTCCTCGATTCTATCCAATCGATCGTGCAGTTCTCCTAGCCGAATCCAACAGCGGTCCTCTTTGGCGATGACCTGGTCCTTGGTATCGTCGGGTTTGCTTTCGCGCGGCTGTAGCTTGTTTCTGCCTGCAAGATATACCAGAAAATTCGCTAGTGTTGTCCAAATGGCTCCGAATAGGTGGATGCTCCATCCGTATATTCCGTGCAGTGTATACGCTTGGATTATTGTCTCTATTAGTCCCTTGATAATTTTGAATATAACAAATATGGCTATAAGGCCTGACGTAAAAGTTCCAAGTTCAGTCAGTCGCTTCCAAATTTTATTTAAAGCACCTTCCGTCAATTTCGTCACAGTGTCTTCGTCGAGTAGATTATAAAGTGAGACGGAACCGGTCGGTATCTGATGCCCAGTGGCTCCGCGCACAATCGTATTTATTATGGCGTTTCTTTCAGCCGGGAACATTATGTGCGCTTTTAATTCTTCTATTTCGTTCTCTGAGTATATTCCACTTGTTGCCAGGAAAGGAATCGGTCTGTATTGCCAATTGGAGGTTGCATAGGGTTTTAAGGCTGATGGTGCCATGGTCTCAACGGGTTTCGGTAAGAATTTGTACCAAACATCTTCAATTTTGTACATCACCGGGAGGATAGAGTTACAATCCCTGTGTGTTCCGTGGTGGGTGATTATTCTTGTTTTTGGTGTTAGGAAGGCCGTTTGGTTGTTGGCAAATATAGGCATTTCGTTATAACACTCTTGGGTGTGTCTAACCTTTACTTCCTTAGGTATGCATTTGATTACATGTACAACTTCACCGGCGGTAATGGCCATGTACCCAGGGCTCTTCATAATTGTCCAAGCCACTTCGTCTGGTAGTATAGAAGCGAATGCCAGTGCGTTAACTAAGGTTTGTTTCTCCAATAGACATTTCTGTGTCATTACGTTGGTATACAGGGTGTTCATTTCCGTTTTGATATGTTTTTCGACGTAGACGAATTTTGAATTTACATACGAAAAAATATCTAGGTTCTCGACTGGTAACGTTTCTTTGTGCTTGAAGATCCTGTCCCTTGAAGTTTCCAGAATAAAAAGTTTGGGGTGTTCCGTTCGGAGTAGAGTGTAACCACAGAAAGATATTTCCGACGTCTTGGTGAGCGCGAATGTCACTTCCTGGGTGGTTAAACTATATACTTCTGGTGACTGTCCCTGTTGATGTGTTTCTACGGTTTTCGCGGCGATGCCTTCGTACAACACGTCGTATTGGTCATAATTGCAAGATGGTTCAGGCATTGGTTTCCAAAAGGAATGTCCATATTCCGAATCAATGCAGGTTGCCATGTTGAGAGGGCACACCGTTCCAGATTTGAATAGAATTTTGTTTTCGTTGAGTTTGACAGGGGTTAGGCCTTCTTGCAAGGTGATTTTAGCATACCCTTGTACTACCGCATCTTTCCATGTTCCATAGGCGTCCGAATATGTGACTCCGGAACATTTGCCGTCTAAATCCACGGATCCAGCCCATGTGAATGGCCTGGTGGTAGTTGAATTTTTCATAATACCAGATAGCAAAACGTTGTTGCCAAGATTGAATATTCCGGTTTCCTGGGCCTTCATGCATTGCTCGTAAGTGACGTCCAAAAGATATTGATTATGCCCGTTGGGTTGTATGGAGACGTGAGAGAACATTCCGCAAAAATACACCGTCCGGGTTATTTCGACTTTGCAGTGTATTGTCCTCGTGTATGAGAATTCGGATAACTGTAATAGCTGTACGTAAGTTTCAGTCGTGTTCGTCAATCTGGTCTCTTTTCCACAGTCTTCAGTCTCGGTAAGCGCGATGGTAGTAACATTCGGGTTTTGGCTTGTACAGTCATATGCGATAAGCGCCGTAGAAGTTTCTACTAATAACAAGGTGGTAAGTAGTGCGAATAGTTTCATCCTGTAACATTAAATGCACAAGTATGTCTTTTATAAATTTATCTTACGTTCTATATTTTGATATCTTTAACTTATTGCTATGAACTATCCTATGGCGACCGCCTACATTGATTTTTATATTGCCCCTATCTAAAACTTCTATTATATCGTGGGGGCCTGTATATTGGTTGTCTAATTTTCCTTTGTTTAGTTCCTTTAAGAGGTAAACCTTATCGCCTGGTTTTAAATTTTGCGGGTTAATATGTCTATCATAATAGTATTTAGATCGGTATTTTGAATTTAGCAAGTTCTCGTGCGCCAGGTTTTGTAGCTCGTTGATTTTAACGTGCAATTCTCGAAGGTAGTCTTGATAGGTAGGGTCTAGATTTTCTTCTATAACCTCTCTCTCGGAGGGTTCCCTAGCGATGTGTCCAAAAACTAGTTCATGGGGGGAAAATTTGGTCCCTTCGTGAACGCTGGTGTTATATGAGAACATAGCTAATTCTAACCAATTATCCCAGTCATTGTTTTCCGCGATGTATTGTTTCAAATACTCCGCTAAAACATGGTGTGATCGCTCTATGGATCCGTTAGACTGAGGATGGTACGTAGTGGTCCTATATTGTTTGATCTTGAATTTTTTCGCGATAGCCCTCGAGAGGGTACTCGTGAAGTTTTGACCTTGGTCCGTTAGGATTGCCTTAGGGGCCCCGAAACGACATACGAAATGCCTCAAAAACCCTTTAGCGATATCTAAGGAGGTGGTGCGAGCTAGGGGTATCGCGAGAGAATACTTTGTCAACAGATCTTGTATCGTTAGTATATATTCGTTTCCGAGTGGGGTCTGAGGCAACGGTCCTACAATATCCATGGACACTTTGTCGAAGGCCCTCCCTGGCGTGTCGGTTATGATCATGGGTTGTTTAGTTTTAATTCGAGTTAGTTTCTTTAGTTGGCATTCTTGACAATTGTTGATGAAATTTTGAATATCTTTCTTTAGGTTAGGCCAGAAATAATTGTTTCTAATTCGATTAAAAGTTTTGGTCACGCCCTTGTGGCCGCCGGATGCCGAAGTGTGTTTTTCCCTAATAATGCCTTCTCTAATAGTCTCGGGTGGACAAGTGGTCAAAGATTTACACACCGTTATCGTCAGATCCAGCTCTGAAAGGGCTTCTTTAAGTCGGTTTTCTACGTATTTCCAAGGTATATCATCAAACGAGGGGGTATAAGCGACCGTAAACGAAGTTAAACCTAATTCTCTACATACGTCTAGAAGCGATCTAAACGCTGCTTGAATGTCGTCCACTCGGGTCTTAATTGGTAAGGCTATTATTGTTTTGTCTCTAATTCTTAGTACTTTCGCCCTCGTGAATGTTATATCTTGGAAGACCAGCTCAGTTCCTGTATCCCTTAGTTTGATAGCTCCCCTATCTAGAGGTTCTCCATTATCGTGAATAAAGATGAGTTTGTTGTCTTTTTGGGTAAATAAGGGGTTACGGGATTCGATTAAAATGAGTGGATTGCGGGTTTGGTAAGGTATGTTTTCCGAGGAGAATATCTCGTCATCTGTCTCGTCTACGTAGGAATGGTCACTGTCCGAGTCACTGCTTTCTAAGTTAGAGTCATCGTCTGGGGAAGGGGAATCAAAAGGATCAGGTTCCATGTTGAGGATTTCCTGGGGGGAAGCAGAGGGATGAGATTCAGGTTCTGGGAGTATCGGGTTGGTCTCGTCGTTACTCGAGTTGCCTGGTGTAGAATCGTTCTGGTCGGGTTCGTTTGCTCTACGCCGTTTTGGTGGAGAGAAAATTTCTTAGTCGGAGCTTTCATGACCTCTGGTAATGGCTAGGACTTGGTTGGTGTCTTCTGGTGGGTTTCTTGATAGCGCATCCGCGTTCGCGTTTGCTCTACCTTGTTTATACTGGATGTCGAATTCGAATTCCCCCAATTTCAGCTTCCATTTCCAAAGTCGGGATGTCGGGTCTTTTATAGAGTTCAGCCATACTAGGGGCTTATGGTCTGTGACGATATTAAATTTCCTTCCGTACAGATAGGGTCGGAAGTGAGAAGTGCAGTAAACTATTGCTAGGCACTCCTTCTCAATGGTTGAGTACTTCTGTTCGGCTTGGTTCAGCAGTCTTGATGCGTATGCTACCGGTAGGTCGTTTCCAATCTTTCCTTGACTGAGCACTCCTCCGATGGCGTGTCCTGACGCATCCGTGGTAAGGTTGAAGGGTTCCGAGAAATTTGGGTACTGAAGGATGGGACTGGTCGTCAAACAAGTCTTCAGGTGTTCGAAGGCTTTCTGTTGGGTGTCCGTCCATTTAAATGGCGTAGTCTTTTTACGTAGGTCAGTCAGTGATTTGGCTTGCTTACAGAAGTTGTCTATGAACCTTCGATAGTAGCCGGCAAGCCCTAGAAACTGCTTAATGTTCTTTTGGTTCTTGGGGGTAGGGAAATTTTTTACGGCTTCGATCTTTTTCGGGTCGGGTTTGACCCCGTCTTCGCTGATTATGTGTCCTAAATAGTTGACCTCGTGTCTCAAAAATTCACATTTGTCCGGTTGTAGCTTTAAGTTAGCCCAATCTAGTCTCTCTGCCAGTTTTCGGAATTTGTGCGCGTGTTCCTCTAAAGAGCGTGCGTAGATAACCACGTCGTCCAGGTATACAAACATTTCTAAGCCTTGTAGTCCGGTCAATACGTTGTTCATGAGCCTTTGGAACGTGGCTGGTGCGTTTTTCAGTCCGAATGGCATTCTCTTAAACTCATAATGTCCGTAAGGAGTCGAGAATGCAGTTTTATGCGCATCCTTCGGGTCCATCGGAATTTGGTGAAAGCCAGAAGCCAGATCGAAGACAGAAAAATACTTAGAACTTCCTAGTTGATCCAGTATTTCGGTGATATTCGGCAGAGGATAGGCATCAGGGACCGTTTTTTCATTAAGAGCTCTGTAATCTATCACTAACCGCCATCTCTTGTTTCCCTTCGAATCGGGTTTCTTGGGCACAATCCATAGCGGAGAATTATACGGGGATAGTGAATTTTGAATGATGTCATTGGCTAATAGCTCTTTCACCTGTCTGTTGATTTCCTCCTTATGTACGGGAGGGAAACGGTATTGTCTTGTGTTTATAGGGATTTGATCGGTGGTTTCTATTATGTGGGTGGCCTTGTCGGTTCCTGATAACTTGTCTCCTTCCATAAAGAATAGATGTGAGTAGTCTTTTATGAGTTTACTCACTTCTTCTCGTTCTTGTTGGTTTAGGTGGTCCAACCGTAGTAGGTTCAAAATGTCTCTTTCTCTGTTGGTTTTTCCGACACTAAAACACGCGTGCCGTATGCCATTGCCTCCTCGTGGTTCTTTCTGTGAGACCTCTTCGAATGGCAGTAACTTTAGTGTACGTGTTCGCTGAGAATATTCGTTCTTAGTCGTGTTTATAATGGGTAAGTGTCCTCTTCCATTCTCATTTTTTATGACGATTTCGCCGGCATAGACTCCCTCGGGTAGTTCCAATTTGGGGATGTAACCTTCTATGATCTCTGGATTTGCAATGTTGATTTTTACGACTGTGACTTGTCTGGGTAGTATTTTAGTTTTATGGTCGTTCCAAAATGGTATCGTGCACTTGTTCGATTGGACGCATTTATCCTTATAATTTAAAAGTATAGCCCCGTCGGCTAAGTAGGGTGATCCTAATAAACCCGCTTGTTTTATTGGAAATTTAGAATCCACGATATGGAAGGGGACCTTTTGTCCTGCCAGGGATATCGTTAACGCACCCTTGGTTTTCACTAATTGTTCTGAAATGCCTTGAAGTTGCATGATGTCTTCTCTGTTCATGATCGTTTTGTCCACTAGCGCGTTCTCCTTGAGTAAATTTAGTTCAGATCCTGAGTCAATCATGAACGGGGTTGTGGTTTTCAGGTCGGGGGATGCCAATAGAATGGACGGTACAGTATTCTCATGCGGCAGATTTACAATAGCGATTCTGCTTCGTTCTGATATTCCAATTCGGGTTCTTCCTCCATGTAACGTTCCTGGTCCTTGGACAGGTCCATTTTCTGTTCCAATTCTTCGTTGAAATTCGTCTCTTCCTCGGGTAGGGTTGCCAGAGTTTTGACATGACTGGGACGCTGTCTTAGCGCATTCGAGGTCGCGTCCTGGGTGTATCGAATGCCTGCCCCGTTTCCCTGTTCTCTGGGTTTCACCTGTCCTAGTTCTAGCTTCCGTTGGTACTTGGGACAATTTTTCATCCAATGTCCTTCTTCCTTGCAGTAAGCGCACATGTTACTGTTCAGTCGAGGTTCCGATTTGGGGCTGATTATCGGTGGTTTGGGAGTTGGTTTCTCGAAATCACGATTTGGTTTTGGTACTGATCGGTCCGTATATTCGATTGGACCCCTATTACGTTCCCGAAATTCTCTCATTTCCTGAGATATCCGGATAGCCTTGTTAAAAGCGTCGTTCAAGGTTTTGTATGATTCCAATTTTAACCTAAGGTAAAGTTCCGTAGGTAAGGCCTTGATGAACGCTTGCAGGGCATCATCTTCGATTTCCTTCTCTTTTTCCATTGAGAGATAGCCGATTTTCTTCTTTTCGCCGTCAAGAATTGCGAGTCTTAGATCCTTAATTCGATTGATATAGTCCAAAATGTGTTCTCCATTTCTTTTAAAGATATTTCCCAATTCTCCCCTATAATGATTAACATTTCTGTAGGGTGCAAATGCTTCCTTCAGGTGGTCTCCGAAATCTTCCAAGTTGTCGACGTCCACGTCTTCCATCACCATCGTGGCCCTACCGACAAGTTTGTTGTTGAGAAGTTTAATAAGGTATGGTTCCAGATCCGGGGAGAGCATACTCCGTGCTTTCTCGCATGATCTTAAGAATTGAAACACGGATGGTTTGTATCCGTCAAATCTAGGCACTGCTTCTAGTGCATCTTTTATCCTTATAGGGCTGGAATGATTGCCGGGCTGTGGGCTTATCACTCTTCGAATATTGACTGGTCGCGTTGGTGTGTTTGCGCCGGGCGTTCCCGCTGATATTCTATCCTCAACGCTATTTAATCTACGAGGTAGGTCCTTCAATTGTTCAACTTCGCCTTTTAGTTCCATGAGAAGCTTGGCTATTTCTGCAAATCCATCATCTTGTGATGTTCTTTCAGGAGGTAACTGTACTCTTCCTGGAGATACCGCTTTTTCGTGATTTTCTAATCTTTCTTGCACGCGGGAGGTCTCTGCGTCTAATCTGTTCCTTGACCGTGTTTCCATGTCTGCAAGACTACGGCTCGTGGCCATGCTAAGGAGGGTCAGTCAACTAGTTATCTTACGCGTATATTCGGGAGGCACTGCGGTCGTTCGAAATTTAGGTAGTGTACTGAGAGTTTTCCTTGCTTTCAATCTATTTGAACAGAGTTTATATGGAATAATTTCTATAACCCTTTCGCGATGCTATCCCACCGCTGCCACCAGAAACTTCGTCGCTACTTGTTACGTCCTGGCCTGAAGGGTTCGGACTCGCAAGGAAACGGCGAAACGTAACTTCCCGGAAAGTTAACTGCCCTCGGGTATTAACCTCACGTTGAAAGGTACGTGCATATATGGTTGGGTATTTTGAGCTTGCTCGCCTACACGAACTAGACGCTCGGGAATACCTTGATCGCGTAAGGGTCGGAACTATTTATCTCCGCAAAGGAAGATTACTTTAGAATAAAATAAGACGAGTTCCAAAATAACTGTAGAGGTTAACGGAAGGTAAGGTAGGTAAATATTATGTTAATGAAGTAATAAGTATAATTTATCCGGTTTAGATTTAAGGTTAAGTGAGATATGTGTATGTATGTTTCCTAAATTAGATTTTAGGTTAAGTAAATAGATTTAAAAGGTAAGTAAATATCGTCTTGATCTCTTACCATTGGGTATCTAAATTAAAGAAGTGCATTTTTGGTAATTCGTGTTTCCTCTCTTCAGGTTAGATTCTAATAAGCCGCAGTAGGCTCTCGCGAAGAAGTCTTACCTTGAAGAGGGGTGAACGTCCCAGTCGCAAAGGCGCTCTTCAAATCGTGGAAGTCTGCCTCGTTGTAAGGGGCGCTTCTCTATTTTGTAGAAGTCTGCCTCGTTGGAAGGGGCGCTTCTCTATTTTGTAGAAGTCTGCCTCGTTGTAAGGGGCGCTTCTCTATTTTGTAGAAGTCTGCCTCGTTGTAAGGGGCGCTTCTCTATTTGGTAGAAGTCTGCCTCGTTGTAAGGGGCGCTTCTCTATTTGGTAGAAGTCTGCCTCGTTGTAAGGGGCGCTTCTTTTCGAGCGCGAAAACAACCACTTATAGGCGCTTTCGTTGCGCTGATTCTACCAGTTCTAATAAAACAAGAATGCACCTCGTTAATTTCTAGACTAATATGCGTTACACGAATTCAATAATTAGGATCGAGATTGCGGATACAAGGTAAGTGGGATCGAATTCAGATGGGTACGAAAAGGATGTAAATAAAAGGTAATTACTAGTAAGTAAGGTGGATACAGGAAGGAATGCTTGATTGGTGTGTCGGAAATAACAATAATATATAATCAGGAGATGAATGCGATGTTATAGTTCAGTAATAATATAAGAGGTAATTAATTATTAAAATATAAATACAAATCGTGTACAATTAATAAACAGAGTAATAAAACGGAGTAATAGTTTCTCAATAAATGAATACAAAGGTTTTACGTCAAAGAGACGGAGTGAACAGTTCCGAACGACACAGTGCTTTCCGGATTTAAATCAACGACTAAATGACGTTGGACAGTTATTATTACGGATTAAATTGACCCTCTAACTAACACGACCTCGGCCTGTCAATTCGGAGGACAACGGTTTATGAAACGGAGCGGAGCGACCCGCAGACACGAAACTTCCGATCCGGATTTGCTTCAATTAATACTTCAGCTTCCTAAGCGCTGGCCAGTTTTAATTAAGACTTACATTAACTGTTGATCGAAGTTCTCGTTAGCGGCAGACTCCTATGTACGGATTCACTGTCACTTGTCACGCGTTAACTTCCGAAGTGCACTTGTCGACGTAGCTGGTACAACTGCCTGTTGGCTCCTACTCCCGCCTAGTTATAGGCGTGTCTTAATAGCTAACTCAGCGGTCGCACGCCGGGCGTTCTCCGTTCCGAGAATCCAAAGCGCGGCCGCTTATCTTATCGTTGCAGCGTCAGCGGAATGTGTGAGATCGGCCTCGGTACTCCGAGCGTACGTGCCTTATTTTTGCAGCGTCAGCTGGGAAGACCGCGTGAGCTGTTATCTCGTACGTGACTTATTTTTGCAGCGTCAGCTGGGAAGACCGCGCGAGCTATTATCTAGTACGTGACTTACATTGAATGCTCTATGTGATGAGCAGTCGCGCCACATTCTGAACATGATATCATTTGCAAATTCCTTTGTCTTATTCTCATGGTTGATCACGTATGCTACTACTGGAGATTCTAATTACAGACTCTTCAAGGACCACGGTTTTGCTGATCTTTAAGAAACGTATACACTGTAATTTATCTCGAAATAAATGTGCTTGAAGAGTTCGTTCGTACATTCGCAAATGATTCCATATAAAAGCTAATACTACTATATCGTTATTTGTTATTGATTATGATAACTATTGATTAGTCTTACTGATTATTAATGAATGTTTAATTACGTACTCATATATAAATATTCCCACACATATGTATTCAGATACATACATTCTTATATGTATGCATATGACACACACACATACATATATACACATATATACATACACACATACATAAGTTCCACGCTAGATTTAAGAAGTTCTCTTAGTTTTACGTTTATTGACATCTTTAGGCTGCGAAAGACATACTTGTAAGAATATTTTGAAAGACTAAAAATTCCTTTTGAAATTTGTGTATTTGCAGATTTCTCTTATCAATTGAAAAATCGATTTTGATTGATCACCAAAACGTCCAGGACGTTACAATTTCATCGAAAAGAATTTTGGAAGGGCATGGTTTCGACGGAAAGGTAAGTTTTCTCTCTGAAATCGACAGATTTCGCATTTCAGGCGATAGTTTCGCACTTTTTCCAGATTTCCCTATTTCAGAAACGAGAGATCGTATTTTCCGTGTAAATTGACGTGAAAATTCGAATGGCATCGAGAATTTCATCGAAAAGAATTTTGGAAGGGCATGGTTTCGACGGAAAGGTAAGTTTTCTCTCTGAAATCGACAGATTTCGCATTTCAGGCGATAGTTTCGCACTTTTTCCAGATTTCCCTATTTCAGAAACGAGAGATCGTATTTTCCGTGTAAATTGACGTGAAAATTCGAATGGCATCGAGAATTTCATCGAAAAGAATTTTGGAAGGGCATGGTTTCGACGGAAAGGTAAGTTTTCTCTCTGAAATCGACAGATTTCGCATTTCAGGCGATAGTTTCGCACTTTTTCCAGATTTCCCTATTTCAGAAACGAGAGATCGTATTTTCCGTGTAAATTGACGTGAAAATTCGAATGGCATCGAGAATTTCATCGAAAAGAATTTTGGAAGGGCATGGTTTCGACGGAAAGGTAAGTTTTCTCTCTGAAATCGACAGATTTCGCATTTCAGGCGATAGTTTCGCACTTTTTCCAGATTTCCCTATTTCAGAAACGAGAGATCGTATTTTCCGTGTAAATTGACGTGAAAATTCGAATGGCATCGAGAATTTCATCGAAAAGGATTTTGGAAGGGCATGGTTTCGACGGAAAGGTAAGTTCTCTCTCTGAAATCGACAGATTTCGCATTTCAGGCGATAGTTTCGCACTTTTTCCAGATTTCCCTATTTCAGAAACGAGAGATCGTATTTTCCTTGTAAATTGACGTGAAAATTCGAATGGCATCGAGAATTTCATCGAAAAGGATTTTGGAAGGGCATGGTTTCGACGGAAAGGTAAGTTTTCTCTCTGAAATCGACAGATTTCGCATTTCAGGCGATAGTTTCGCACTTTTTCCAGATTTCACTATTTCCGAAACGAGAAATCGTATTTTCTGTACAAATTGACGTGAAAATTCGAATAGCATCGAGAATTTCATCGAAAAGAATTTTGGAAGGCCATGGTTTCGACGAAAAGGTAAGTTTTCTCTCTGAAATCGACAGATTTCGCATTTCAGGCGATAGTTTCGCACTTTTTCCAGATTTCACTATTTCCGAAACGAGAAATCGTATTTTCTGTACAAATTGACGTGAAAATTCGAATAGCATCGAGAATTTCATCGAAAAGAATTTTGGAAGGCCATGGTTTCGACGAAAAGGTAAGTTTTCTCTCTGAAATCGACAGAATTCGCATTTCAGGCGATAGTTTCGCACTTTTTCCAGATTTCACTATTTCCGTAACGAGAAATCGTATTTTCTGTACAAATTGACGTGAAAATTCGAATAGCATCGAGAATTTCATCGAAAAGAATTTTGGAAGGCCATGGTTTCGACGAAAAGGTAAGTTTTCTCTCTGAAATCGACAGATTTCGCATTTCAGGCGATAGTTTCGCACTTTTTCCAGATTTCCCTATTTCCGAAACGAGAAATCGTATTTTCTGTACAAATTGACGTGAAAATTCGAATAGCATCGAGAATTTCATCGAAAAGAATTTTGGAAGGCCATGGTTTCGACGAAAAGGTAAGTTTTCTCTCTGAAATCGACAGATTTCGCATTTCAGGCGATAGTTTCGCACTTTTTCCAGATTTCACTATTTCCGAAACGAGAAATCGTATTTTCTGTACAAATTGACGTGAAAATTCGAATAGCATCGAGAATTTCATCGAAAAGAATTTTGGAAGGCCATGGTTTCGACGAAAAGGTAAGTTTTCTCTCTGAAATCGACAGATTTCGCATTTCAGGCGATAGTTTCGCACTTTTTCCAGATTTCCCTATTTCAGAAACGAGAGATCGTATTTTCCGTGTAAATTGACGTGAAAATTCGAATGGCATCGAGAATTTCATCGAAAAGAATTTTGGAAGGGCATGGTTTCGACGGAAAGGTAAGTTTTCTCTCTGAAATCGACAGATTTCGCATTTCAGGCGATAGTTTCGCACTTTTTCCAGATTTCACTATTTCCGAAACGAGAAATCGTATTTTCTGTACAAATTGACGTGAAAATTCGAATAGCATCGAGAATTTCATCGAAAAGAATTTTGGAAGGCCATGGTTTCGACGAAAAGGTAAGTTTTCTCTCTGAAATCGACAGATTTCGCATTTCAGGCGATAGTTTCGCACTTTTTCCAGATTTCCCTATTTCCGAAACGAGAAATCGTATTTTCTGTACAAATTGACGTGAAAATTCGAATAGCATCGAGAATTTCATCGAAAAGAATTTTGGAAGGCCATGGTTTCGACGAAAAGGTAAGTTTTCTCTCTGAAATCGACAGATTTCGCATTTCAGGCGATAGTTTCGCACTTTTTCCAGATTTCCCTATTTCAGAAACGAGAGATCGTATTTTCCGTGTAAATTGACGTGAAAATTCGAATGGCATCGAGAATTTCATCGAAAAGAATTTTGGAAGGGCATGGTTTCGACGGAAAGGTAAGTTTTCTCTCTGAAATCGACAGATTTCGCATTTCAGGCGATAGTTTCGCACTTTTTCCAGATTTCACTATTTCCGAAACGAGAAATCGTATTTTCTGTACAAATTGACGTGAAAATTCGAATAGCATCGAGAATTTCATCGAAAAGAATTTTGGAAGGCCATGGTTTCGACGAAAAGGTAAGTTTTCTCTCTGAAATCGACAGATTTCGCATTTCAGGCGATAGTTTCGCACTTTTTCCAGATTTCACTATTTCCGAAACGAGAAATCGTATTTTCTGTACAAATTGACGTGAAAATTCGAATAGCATCGAGAATTTCATCGAAAAGAATTTTGGAAGGCCATGGTTTCGACGAAAAGGTAAGTTTTCTCTCTGAAATCGACAGATTTCGCATTTCAGGCGATAGTTTCGCACTTTTTCCAGATTTCCCTATTTCCGAAACGGGAAATCGTATTTTCTGTACAAATTGACGTGAAAATTCGAATAGCATCGAGAATTTCATCGAAAAGAATTTTGGAAGGCCATGGTTTCGACGAAAAGGTAAGTTTTCTCTCTGAAATCGACAGATTTCGCATTTCAGGCGATAGTTTCGCACTTTTTCCAGATTTCACTATTTCCGAAACGAGAAATCGTATTTTCTGTACAAATTGACGTGAAAATTCGAATAGCATCGAGAATTTCATCGAAAAGAATTTTGGAAGGCCATGGTTTCGACGAAAAGGTAAGTTTTCTCTCTGAAATCGACAGATTTCGCATTTCAGGCGATAGTTTCGCACTTTTTCCAGATTTCACTATTTCCGAAACGAGAAATCGTATTTTCTGTACAAATTGACGTGAAAATTCGAATAGCATCGAGAATTTCATCGAAAAGAATTTTGGAAAGCCATGGTTTCGACGAAAAGGTAAGTTTTCTCTCTGAAATCGACAGATTTCGCATTTCAGGCGATAGTTTCGCACTTTTTCCAGATTTAACTATTTCCGAAACGAGAAATCGTATTTTCTGTACAAATTGACGTGAAAATTCGAATAGCATCGAGAATTTCATCGAAAAGAATTTTGGAAGGCCATGGTTTCGACGAAAAGGTAAGTTTTCTCTCTGAAATCGACAGATTTCGCATTTCAGGCGATAGTTTCGCACTTTTTCCAGATTTCACTATTTCCGAAACGAGAAATCGTATTTTCTGTACAAATTGACGTGAAAATTCGAATAGCATCGAGAATTCATCGAAAAGAATTTTGGAAGGGCCATGGCTTCGACGAAAAGGTAAGTTTTCTCTCTGAAATCGACAGATTTCGCATTTCAGGCGATAGTTTCGCACTTTTTCCAGATTTCACTATTTCCGAAACGAGAAATCGTATTTTCTGTAGAAATTGACGTGAAAATTCGAATAGCATCGAGAATTTCATCGAAAAGAATTTTGGAAGGCCATGGTTTCGACGAAAAGGTAAGTTTTCTCTCTGAAATCGACAGATTTCGCATTTCAGGCGATAGTTTCGCACTTTTTCCAGATTTCCCTATTTCCGAAACGAGAAATCGTATTTTCTGTACAAATTGACGTGAAAATTCGAATAGCATCGAGAATTTCATCGAAAAGAATTTTGGAAGGCCATGGTTTCGACGAAAAGGTAAGTTTTCTCTCTGAAAATCGACAGATTTCGCATTTCAGGCGATAGTTTCGCACTTTTTCCAGATTTCACTATTTCCGAAACGAGAAATCGTATTTTCTGTACAAATTGACGTGAAAATTCGAATAGCATCGAGAATTTCATCGAAAAGAATTTTGGAAGGCCATGGTTTCGACGAAAAGGTAAGTTTTCTCTCTGAAATCGACAGATTTCGCATTTCAGGCGATAGTTTCGCACTTTTTCCAGATTTCACTATTTCCGAAACGAGAAATCGTATTTTCTGTACAAATTGACGTGAAAATTCGAATAGCATCGAGAATTTCATCCGAAAAGAATTTTGGAAGGGCCATGGTTTCGACGAAAAGGTAAGTTTTCTCTCTGAAATCGACAGATTTCGCATTTCAGGCGATAGTTTCGCACTTTTTTCCAGATTTCACTATTTCCGAAACGAGAAATCGTATTTTCTGTAGAAATTGACGTGAAAATTCGAATAGCATCGAGAAATTTCATCGAAAAGAATTTTGGAAGGCCATGGTTTCGACGAAAAGGTAAGTTTTCTCTCTGAAATCGACAGATTTCGCATTTCAGGCGATAGTTTCGCACTTTTTCCAGATTTCACCTATTTCCGAAACGAGAAATCGTATTTTCTGTACAAATTGACGTGAAAATTCGAATAGCATCGAGAATTTCATCGAAAAGAATTTTGGAAGGCCATGGTTTCGACGAAAAGGTAAGTTTTCCTCTCTGAAATCGACAGAATTCGCATTTCAGGCGATAGTTTCGCACTTTTTCCAGATTTCACTATTTCCGTAACGAGAAATCGTATTTTCTGTACAAATTGACGTGAAAATTCGAATAGCATCGAGAATTTCATCGAAAAGAATTTTGGAAGGCCATGCTTTTCGACGAAAGGTAAGTTTTCTCTCTGAAATCGACAGATTTCGCATTTCAGGCGATAGTTTCGCACTTTTCCAGATTTCACTATTTCCGAAACGAGAAATCGTATTTTCTGTACAAATTGACGTGAAAATTCGAATAGCATCGAGAATTTCATCGAAAAGAATTTTGGAAGGCCATGGTTTCGACGAAAAGGTAAGTTTTCTCTCTGAAATCGACAGATTTCGCATTTCAGGCGATAGTTTCGCACTTTTTCCAGATTTAACTATTTCGGAAACGAGAAATCGTATTTTCTGTACAAATTGACGTGAAAATTCGAATAGACATCGAGAATTTCATCGAAAAGAATTTTGGAAAGCCATGGTTTCGACGAAAAGGTAAGTTTTCTCTCTGAAATCGACAGATTTCGCATTTCAGGCGATAGTTTCGCACTTTTTCCAGATTTAACTATTTCCGAAACGAGAAATCGTATTTTCTGTACAAATTGACGTGAAAATTCGAATAGCATCGAGAATTTCATCGAAAAGAATTTTGGAAGCCATGGTTTCGACGAAAAGGTAAGTTTTCTCTCTGAAATCGACAGATTTCGCATTTCAGGCGATAGTTTCGCACTTTTTCCAGATTTCACTATTTCCGAAACGAGAAATCGTATTTTCTGTACAAATTGACGTGAAAATTCGAATAGCATCGAGAATTTCATCGAAAAGAATTTTGGAAGGGCCATGGTTTCGACGAAAAGGTAAGTTTTCTCTCTGAAATCGACAGATTTCGCATTTCAGGCGATAGTTTCGCACTTTTTCCAGATTTCACTATTTCCGAAACGAGAAATCGTATTTTCTGTACAAATTGACGTGAAAATTCGAATAGCATCGAGAATTTCATCGAAAAGAATTTTGGAAGGCCATGGTTTCGACGAAAAGGTAAGTTTTCTCTCTGAAATCGACAGATTTCGCATTTCAGGCGATAGTTTCGCACTTTTTCCAGATTTCACTATTTCCGAAACGAGAAATCGTATTTTCTGTACAAATTGACGTGAAAATTTGAATAGCATCGAGAATTTCATCGAAAAGAATTTTGGAAGGCCATGGTTTCGACGAAAAGGTAAGTTTTCTCTCTGAAATCGACAGATTTCGCATTTCAGGCGATAGTTTCGCACTTTTTCCAGATTTCACTATTTCCGAAACGAGAAATCGTATTTTCTGTACAAATTGACGTGAAAATTCGTATAGCATCGAGAATTTCATCGAAAAGAATTTTGGAAGGCCATGGTTTCGACGAAAAGGTAAGTTTTCTCTCTGAAATCGACAGATTTCGCATTTCAGGCGATAGTTTCGCACTTTTTACAGATTTCACTATTTCCGAAACGAGAAATCGTATTTTCTGTACAAATTGACGTGAAAATTCGAATAGCATCGAGAATTTCATCGAAAAGAATTTTGGAAGGCCATGGTTTCGACGAAAAGGTAAGTTTTCTCTCTGAAATCGACAGATTTCGCATTTCAGGCGATAGTTTCGCACTTTTTCCAGATTTCACTATTTCCGAAACGAGAAATCGTATTTTCTGTACAAATTGACGTGAAAATTCGAATAGCATCGAGAATTTCATCGAAAAGAATTTTGGAAGGCCATGGTTTCGACGAAAAGGTAAGTTTTCTCTCTGAAATCGACAGATTTCGCATTTCAGGCGACAGTTTCGCACTTTTTCCAGATTTCACTATTTCCGAAACGAGAAATCGTATTTTCTGTACAAATTGACGTGAAAATTCGAATAGCATCGAGAATTTCATCGAAAAGAATTTTGGAAGGCCATGGTTTCGACGAAAAGGTAAGTTTTCTCTCTGAAATCGACAGATTTCGCATTTCAGGCGATAGTTTCGCACTTTTTCCAGATTTCACTATTTCCGAAACGAGAAATCGTATTTTCTGTACAAATTGACTTGAAAATTCGAATAGCATCGAGAATTTCATCGAAAAGAATTTTGGAAGGCCATGGTTTCGACGAAAAGGTAAGTTTTCTCTCTGAAATCGACAGATTTCGCATTTCAGGCGATAGTTTCGCACTTTTTCCAGATTTCACTATTTCCGAAACGAGAAATCGTATTTTCTGTACAAATTGACGTGAAAATTCGAATAGCATCGAGAATTTCATCGAAAAGAATTTTGGAAGGCCATGGTTTCGACGAAAAGGTAAGTTTTCTCTCTGAAATCGACAGATTTCGCATTTCAGGCGATAGTTTCGCACTTTTTCCAGATTTAACTATTTCCGAAACGAGAAATCGTATTTTCTGTACAAATTGACGTGAAAATTCTAATAGCATCGAGAATTTCATCGAAAAGAATGTTGGAAAGCCATGGTTTCGACGAAAAGGTAAGTTTTCTCTCTGAAATCGACAGATTTCGCATTTCAGGCGATAGTTTCGCACTTTTTCCAGATTTAACTATTTCCGAAACGAGAAATCGTATTTTCTGTACAAATTGACGTGAAAATTCGAATAGCATCGAGAATTTCATCGAAAAGAATTTTGGAAGGCCATGGTTTCGACGAAAAGGTAAGTTTTCTCTCTGAAATCGACAGATTTCGCATTTCAGGCGATAGTTTCGCACTTTTTCCAGATTTCACTATTTCCGAAACGAGAAATCGTATTTTCTGTACAAATTGACGTGAAAATTCGAATAGCATCGAGAATTTCATCGAAAAGAATTTTGGAAGGCCATGGTTTCGACGAAAAGGTAAGTTTTCTCTCTGAAATCGACAGATTTCGCATTTCAGGCGACAGTTTCGCACTTTTTCCAGATTTCACTATTTCCGAAACGAGAAATCGTATTTTCTGTACAAATTGACGTGAAAATTCGAATAGCATCGAGAATTTCATCGAAAAGAATTTTGGAAGGCCATGGTTTCGACGAAAAGGTAAGTTTTCTCTCTGAAATCGACAGATTTCGCATTTCAGGCGATAGTTTCGCACTTTTTCCAGATTTCACTATTTCCGAAACGAGAAATCGTATTTTCTGTACAAATTGACGTGAAAATTCGAATAGCATCGAGAATTTCATCGAAAAGAATTTTGGAAGGCCATGGTTTCGACGAAAAGGTAAGTTTTCTCTCTGAAATCGACAGATTTCGCATTTCAGGCGATAGTTTCGCACTTTTTCCAGATTTCACTATTTCCGAAACGAGAAATCGTATTTTCTGTACAAATTGACGTGAAAATTCGAATAGCATCGAGAATTTCATCGAAAAGAATTTTGGAAGGCCATGGTTTCGACGAAAAGGTAAGTTTTCTCTCTGAAATCGACAGATTTCGCATTTCAGGCGATAGTTTCGCACTTTTTCCAGATTTCACTATTTCCGAAACGAGAAATCGTATTTTCTGTAGAAATTGACGTGAAAATTCGAATAGCATCGAGAATTTCATCGAAAAGAATTTTGGAAGGCCATGGTTTCGACGAAAAGGTAAGTTTTCTCTCTGAAATCGACAGATTTCGCATTTCAGGCGATAGTTTCGCACTTTTTCCAGATTTCACTATTTCCGAAACGAGAAATCGTATTTTCTGTACAAATTGACGTGAAAATTCGAATAGCATCGAGAATTTCATCGAAAAGAATTTTGGAAGGCCATGGTTTCGACGAAAAGGTAAGTTTTCTCTCTGAAATCGACAGATTTCGCATTTCAGGCGACAGTTTCGCACTTTTTCCAGATTTCACTATTTCCGAAACGAGAAATCGTATTTTCTGTACAAATTGACGTGAAAATTCGAATAGCATCGAGAATTTCATCGAAAAGAATTTTGGAAGGCCATGGTTTCGACGAAAAGGTAAGTTTTCTCTCTGAAATCGACAGATTTCGCATTTCAGGCGATAGTTTCGCACTTTTTCCAGATTTCACTATTTCCGAAACGAGAAATCGTATTTTCTGTAGAAATTGACGTGAAAATTCGAATAGCATCGAGAATTTCATCGAAAAGAATTTTGGAAGGCCATGGTTTCGACGAAAAGATAAGTTTTCTCTCTGAAATCGACAGATTTCGCATTTCAGGCGATAGTTTCGCACTTTTTCCAGATTTCACTATTTCCGAAACGAGAAATCGTATTTTCTGTACAAATTGACGTGAAAATTCGAATAGCATCGAGAATTTCATCGAAAAGAATTTTGGAAGGCCATGGTTTCGACGAAAAGGTAAGTTTTCTCTCTGAAATCGACAGATTTCGCATTTCAGGCGATAGTTTCGCACTTTTTCCAGATTTCCCTATTTCCGAAACGAGAAATCGTATTTTCTGTACAAATTGACGTGAAAATTCGAATAGCATCGAGAATTTCATCGAAAAGAATTTTGGAAGGCCATGGTTTCGACGAAAAGGTAAGTTTTCTCTCTGAAATCGACAGATTTCGCATTTCAGGCGATAGTTTCGCACTTTTTCCAGATTTCACTATTTCCGAAACGAGAAATCGTATTTTCTGTAGAAATTGACGTGAAAATTCGAATAGCATCGAGAATTTCATCGAAAAGAATTTTGGAAGGCCATGGTTTCGACGAAAAGGTAAGTTTTCTCTCTGAAATCGACAGATTTCGCATTTCAGGCGATAGTTTCGCACTTTTTCCAGATTTCCCTATTTCCGAAACGAGAAATCGTATTTTCTGTACAAATTGACGTGAAAATTCGAATAGCATCGAGAATTTCATCGAAAAGAATTTTGGAAGGCCATGGTTTCGACGAAAAGGTAAGTTTTCTCTCTGAAATCGACAGATTTCGCATTTCAGGCGACAGTTTCGCACTTTTTCCAGATTTCACTATTTCCGAAACGAGAAATCGTATTTTCTGTACAAATTGACGTGAAAATTCGAATAGCATCGAGAATTTCATCGAAAAGAATTTTGGAAGGCCATGGTTTCGACGAAAATGTAAGTTTTCTCTCTGAAATCGACAGATTTCGCATTTCAGGCGATAGTTTCGCACTTTTTCCAGATTTCACTATTTCCGAAACGAGAAATCGTATTTTCTGTACAAATTGACGTGAAAATTCGAATAGCATCGAGAATTTCATCGAAAAGAATTTTGGAAGGCCATGGTTTCGACGAAAAGGTAAGTTTTCTCTCTGAAATCGACAGATTTCGCATTTCAGGCGATAGTTTCGCACTTTTTCCAGATTTCACTATTTCCGAAACGAGAAATCGTATTTTCTGTACAAATTGACGTGAAAATTCGAATAGCATCGAGAATTTCATCGAAAAGAATTTTGGAAGGCCATGGTTTCGACGAAAAGGTAAGTTTTCTCTCTGAAATCGACAGATTTCGCATTTCAGGCGACAGTTTCGCACTTTTTCCAGATTTCACTATTTCCGAAACGAGAAATCGTATTTTCTGTACAAATTGACGTGAAAATTCGAATAGCATCGAGAATTTCATCGAAAAGAATTTTGGAAGGCCATGGTTTCGACGAAAATGTAAGTTTTCTCTCTGAAATCGACAGATTTCGCATTTCAGGCGATAGTTTCGCACTTTTTCCAGATTTCACTATTTCCGAAACGAGAAATCGTATTTTCTGTACAAATTGACGTGAAAATTCGAATAGCATCGAGAATTTCATCGAAAAGAATTTTGGAAGGCCATGGTTTCGACGAAAAGGTAAGTTTTCTCTCTGAAATCGACAGATTTCGCATTTCAGGCGATAGTTTCGCACTTTTTCCAGATTTCCCTATTTCCGAAACGGGAAATCGTATTTTCTGTACAAATTGACGTGAAAATTCGAATAGCATCGAGAATTTCATCGAAAAGAATTTTGGAAGGCCATGGTTTCGACGAAAAGGTAAGTTTTCTCTCTGAAATCGACAGATTTCGCATTTCAGGCGATAGTTTCGCACTTTTTCCAGATTTCACTATTTCCGAAACGAGAAATCGTATTTTCTGTAGAAATTGACGTGAAAATTCGAATAGCATCGAGAATTTCATCGAAAAGAATTTTGGAAGGCCATGGTTTCGACGAAAAGATAAGTTTTCTCTCTGAAATCGACAGATTTCGCATTTCAGGCGATAGTTTCGCACTTTTTCCAGATTTCACTATTTCCGAAACGAGAAATCGTATTTTCTGTACAAATTGACGTGAAAATTCGAATAGCATCGAGAATTTCATCGAAAAGAATTTTGGAAGGCCATGGTTTCGACGAAAAGGTAAGTTTTCTCTCTGAAATCGACAGATTTCGCATTTCAGGCGATAGTTTCGCACTTTTTCCAGATTTCACTATTTCCGAAACGAGAAATCGTATTTTCTGTACAAATTGACGTGAAAATTCGAATAGCATCGAGAATTTCATCGAAAAGAATTTTGGAAGGCCATGGTTTCGACGAAAAGGTAAGTTTTCTCTCTGAAATCGACAGATTTCGCATTTCAGGCGATAGTTTCGCACTTTTTCCAGATTTCACTATTTCCGAAACGAGAAATCGTATTTTCTGTACAAATTGACGTGAAAATTCGAATAGCATCGAGATTTTCATCAAAAAGAATTTTGGAAGGCCATGGTTTCGACGAAAAGGTAAGTTTTCTCTCTGAAATCGACAGATTTCGCATTTCAGGCGACAGTTTCGCACTTTTTCCAGATTTCACTATTTCCGAAACGAGAAATCGTATTTTCTGTACAAATTGACGTGAAAATTCGAATAGCATCGAGAATTTCATCGAAAAGAATTTTGGAAGGACATGGTTTCGACGAAAAGGAAAGTTTTCTCTCTGAAATCGACAGATTTCGCATTTCAGGCGATAGTTTCGCACTTTTTCCAGATTTCACTATTTCCGAAACGAGAAATCGTATTTTCTGTAGAAATTGACGTGAAAATTCGAATAGCATCGAGAATTTCATCGAAAAGAATTTTGGAAGGCCATGGTTTCGACGAAAAGATAAGTTTTCTCTCTGAAATCGACAGATTTCGCATTTCAGGCGATAGTTTCGCACTTTTTCCAGATTTCACTATTTCCGAAACGAGAAATCGTATTTTCTGTAGAAATTGACGTGAAAATTCGAATAGCATCGAGAATTTCATCGAAAAGAATTTTGGAAGGCCATGGTTTCGACGAAAAGATAAGTTTTCTCTCTGAAATCGACAGATTTCGCATTTCAGGCGATAGTTTCGCACTTTTTCCAGATTTCACTATTTCCGAAACGAGAAATCGTATTTTCTGTACAAATTGACGTGAAAATTCGAATAGCATCGAGAATTTCATCGAAAAGAATTTTGGAAGGCCATGGTTTCGACGAAAAGGTAAGTTTTCTCTCTGAAATCGACAGATTTCGCATTTCAGGCGATAGTTTCGCACTTTTTCCAGATTTCACTATTTCCGAAACGAGAAATCGTATTTTCTGTACAAATTGACGTGAAAATTCGAATAGCATCGAGAATTTCATCGAAAAGAATTTTGGAAGGCCATGGTTTCGACGAAAAGGTAAGTTTTCTCTCTGAAATCGACAGATTTCGCATTTCAGGCGATAGTTTCGCACTTTTTCCAGATTTCACTATTTCCGAAACGAGAAATCGTATTTTCTGTAGAAATTGACGTGAAAATTCGAATAGCATCGAGAATTTCATCGAAAAGAATTTTGGAAGGCCATGGTTTCGACGAAAAGGTAAGTTTTCTCTCTGAAATCGACAGATTTCGCATTTCAGGCGATAGTTTCGCACTTTTTCCAGATTTCACTATTTCCGAAACGGGAAATCGTATTTTCTGTACAAATTGACGTGAAAATTCGAATAGCATCGAGAATTTCATCGAAAAGAATTTTGGAAGGCCATGGTTTCGACGAAAAGGTAAGTTTTCTCTCTGAAATCGACAGATTTCGCATTTCAGGCGACAGTTTCGCACTTTTTCCAGATTTCACTATTTCCGAAACGAGAAATCGTATTTTCTGTACAAATTGACGTGAAAATTCGAATAGCATCGAGAATTTCATCGAAAAGAATTTTGGAAGGCCATGGTTTCGACGAAAATGTAAGTTTTCTCTCTGAAATCGACAGATTTCGCATTTCAGGCGATAGTTTCGCACTTTTTCCAGATTTCCCTATTTCCGAAACGAGAAATCGTATTTTCTGTACAAATTGACGTGAAAATTCGAATAGCATCGAGAATTTCATCGAAAAGAATTTTGGAAGGCCATGGTTTCGACGAAAAGGTAAGTTTTCTCTCTGAAATCGACAGATTTCGCATTTCAGGCGATAGTTTCGCACTTTTTCCAGATTTCACTATTTCCGAAACGAGAAATCGTATTTTCTGTACAAATTGACGTGAAAATTCGAATAGCATCGAGAATTTCATCGAAAAGAATTTTGGAAGGCCATGGTTTCGACGAAAAGGTAAGTTTTCTCTCTGAAATCGACAGATTTCGCATTTCAGGCGACAGTTTCGCACTTTTTCCAGATTTCACTATTTCCGAAACGAGAAATCGTATTTTCTGTACAAATTGACGTGAAAATTCGAATAGCATCGAGAATTTCATCGAAAAGAATTTTGGAAGGCCATGGTTTCGACGAAAATGTAAGTTTTCTCTCTGAAATCGACAGATTTCGCATTTCAGGCGATAGTTTCGCACTTTTTCCAGATTTCCCTATTTCCGAAACGGGAAATCGTATTTTCTGTACAAATTGACGTGAAAATTCGAATAGCATCGAGAATTTCATCGAAAAGAATTTTGGAAGGCCATGGTTTCGACGAAAAGGTAAGTTTTCTCTCTGAAATCGACAGATTTCGCATTTCAGGCGATAGTTTCGCACTTTTTCCAGATTTCACTATTTCCGAAACGAGAAATCGTATTTTCTGTACAAATTGACGTGAAAATTCGAATAGCATCGAGAATTTCATCGAAAAGAATTTTGGAAGGCCATGGTTTCGACGAAAAGGTAAGTTTTCTCTCTGAAATCGACAGATTTCGCATTTCAGGCGATAGTTTCGCACTTTTTCCAGATTTCACTATTTCCGAAACGAGAAATCGTATTTTCTGTAGAAATTGACGTGAAAATTCGAATAGCATCGAGAATTTCATCGAAAAGAATTTTGGAAGGCCATGGTTTCGACGAAAAGATAAGTTTTCTCTCTGAAATCGACAGATTTCGCATTTCAGGCGATAGTTTCGCACTTTTTCCAGATTTCACTATTTCCGAAACGAGAAATCGTATTTTCTGTACAAATTGACGTGAAAATTCGAATAGCATCGAGAATTTCATCGAAAAGAATTTTGGAAGGCCATGGTTTCGACGAAAAGGTAAGTTTTCTCTCTGAAATCGACAGATTTCGCATTTCAGGCGATAGTTTCGCACTTTTTCCAGATTTCACTATTTCCGAAACGAGAAATCGTATTTTCTGTACAAATTGACGTGAAAATTCGAATAGCATCGAGAATTTCATCGAAAAGAATTTTGGAAGGCCATGGTTTCGACGAAAAGGTAAGTTTTCTCTCTGAAATCGACAGATTTCGCATTTCAGGCGATAGTTTCGCACTTTTTCCAGATTTCACTATTTCCGAAACGAGAAATCGTATTTTCTGTACAAATTGACGTGAAAATTCGAATAGCATCGAGATTTTCATCAAAAAGAATTTTGGAAGGCCATGGTTTCGACGAAAAGGTAAGTTTTCTCTCTGAAATCGACAGATTTCGCATTTCAGGCGACAGTTTCGCACTTTTTCCAGATTTCACTATTTCCGAAACGAGAAATCGTATTTTCTGTACAAATTGACGTGAAAATTCGAATAGCATCGAGAATTTCATCGAAAAGAATTTTGGAAGGCCATGGTTTCGACGAAAAGGAAAGTTTTCTCTCTGAAATCGACAGATTTCGCATTTCAGGCGATAGTTTCGCACTTTTTCCAGATTTCACTATTTCCGAAACGAGAAATCGTATTTTCTGTACAAATTGACGTGAAAATTCGAATAGCATCGAGAATTTCATCGAAAAGAATTTTGGAAGGCCATGGTTTCGACGAAAAGGTAAGTTTTCTCTCTGAAATCGACAGATTTCGCATTTCAGGCGACAGTTTCGCACTTTTTCCAGATTTCACTATTTCCGAAACGAGAAATCGTATTTTCTGTACAAATTGACGTGAAAATTCGAATATCATCGAGAATTTCATCGAAAAGAATTTTGGAAGGCCATGGTTTCGACGAAAAGGTAAGTTTTCTCTCTGAAATCGACAGATTTCGCATTTCAGGCGATAGTTTCGCACTTTTTCCAGATTTCACTATTTCCGAAACGAGAAATCGTATTTTCTGTAGAAATTGACGTGAAAATTCGAATAGCATCGAGAATTTCATCGAAAAGAATTTTGGAAGGCCATGGTTTCGACGAAAAGGTAAGTTTTCTCTCTGAAATCGACAGATTTCGCATTTCAGGCGATAGTTTCGCACTTTTTCCAGATTTCACTATTTCCGAAACGAGAAATCGTATTTTCTGTACAAATTGACGTGAAAATTCGAATAGCATCGAGAATTTCATCGAAAAGAATTTTGGAAGGCCATGGTTTCGACGAAAAGGTAAGTTTTCTCTCTGAAATCGACAGATTTCGCATTTCAGGCGATAGTTTCGCACTTTTTCCAGATTTCACTATTTCCGAAACGAGAAATCGTATTTTCTGTAGAAATTGACGTGAAAATTCGAATAGTGTTACATTTACCAATTAACGCCTCCTCATTTTAACGTTATAATTAGCCATATTTATTAGTAACACTCTATAATTTTCCTACATTATTGATAGCATCCTATTTTATATACATTGTAATATTAACGCTACACGCGAACATTATTAATATTATTTATAGTATTACATTTACCAATTAACGTTAGTAGGATTAACCGTATTATAAGCGTTACGGCGCTCGACGCTCCCGCGCCACGCGTAACGCGGCATCCCCACCACGCGCGCCCCACTACTGGGCCTCATCCCCACCATTCGCGCGCATGCGCAAGCGCCGCCGCGGAGCGAAGGAGGTCCAAGCGCGACTCAGCAGAGGCAGATCTAGTCGTGACTCCAAAGCGTTCACATCTATTAGACTCTCCGCTTAACTGCGACAAATTCAAACATTATTCCAAGTCTTAAATTCAATTCTAAATTAGTCTAGTACTTATATTAATCTTATTTAATTCCATTTTAATCATTTTATTTTTACGATAACTTTTTACGAAAAACATTCTTGTATTTTAAGTATTAATTAGTCTGAATATATTCTTAGTTAAGTTAAAATCAGTGCAGTGATTATTCACATAACCTTACCAGATCCTCAACAACTTAATATCATACTTCATCCTATTAAATTCATTCTACCTCATCCTTATTTTTTACAAATCTACTCTTATACACTCATTCCTATTATTTTTCTCGTTATAATTCAGTGTTGGTTAGCGGGCAGGACCGGCCGACTAACGCTGGTTATAACAAATCTATACGCACATTCCTATTACCTTCTCGTTGTAATTCAGTGTTGGCTAGCGGGCAGGACCGGCCGACTAACTCTGGATGCAACAATTCTACACACACATCGCTACTTCTCTCGTTATAATTCAGTGTTGGCTAGCGGGCAGGACCGGCCGACTAACCCTGTTTATAACAAATCTATATACCTACTACTATTATTTCTCGTTTTAATACAGTGTTGGCTAGCGGGCAGGACCGGCCGACTAGCACTGGTTATAACAAATCAAACGCATACATATCTATTTTTATTCCTTATCTCCATGCCTAAATCACGTCGCTCTGGACGTAAAATTCAATTACAACGCTTACTCCGCCAACCATACCTACCAATCACAGAAGCTCCCTTCCACCCTTACATAGGAATACGTTCCATGCCTAATATCTCTCATCAAATCATTAAAAGACCCACATCAAATCCTCCTCTACTACCTCCTTTTATCGCGTATAAATTAATAGAAATCACCTTCGACAAACCACGGACACCATCGTCCAAAGAGGTTCAGGACGCTGAGGAAACACGACAAGGGACCATTGAGGACCTGAACAATAACAACGCGCCCCTGACGCCGAGCGATCCACGCTTAAACCAACTTCGCCACTACCGAAGCATCTATTATTCTGCAAAAGAGTGAGTACAGACCAACTTATTTTCCAACCGATTACCGAAAGACCGTGATCGTCCCGAGAGCAATCTCAAAAGCAAGCGGTCACCCTCCTCGTTCGCCCCATTTCCGCGTAAACGCGAAATATTTCAAATTTCCAAATTTTCTCCGGGATCCGAACGTAACAGGGCCACTTTTCTGGTGACAGCGGTGGGATAACCTCCGGAAATCGGTTTATTAAGTGAAGTGTTTTCAGTTTACCAAGTGTTTTAATATCTCTCAATCATTTCGCCCATACTTCGTAAACCCAAATTAAAAATGGAAACGCGCGGACGCAACACCGCGGTAGACGACGCGCAGACTCGTGCCGAATTTGACGAGCTGAGGAAAAAGTTAATAGAGAAAGAGGAACGGTTAAAGGCTCAACATGAACACTTACTCCAACAAAACGAAGAATTCAATCGTAAACAGCAAAAAGTTGAACGCGATTTCCAGCAAAAAACCGCGTACGTCCGTCAGCTGGAAGAGCGAACCGCCCTCGCGGAACGCGAAGCCCATGAATATAAAACCGCTCTCGAAACGACGCGTACGGAAACAAAAGAAACCGCCGCGGAACTTGCCGCGCAAATTGACACCCTTCGCAATGAAGTCCGAAATCCTAGCCGTTCAAACTCTCCGTTATTCATTCCTCCGGCTCAGGCTCACGAATCACCTTCGCTTCGAAATCGGGACCGCGATCCGATTCCCCTACGCGATATTGTCGATACGATCCCTGCATTTAACGGCACTAATATACCGTATAACGACTTCGCGAGAGCTTGTAAACGCGCACGCGATTTAAGTACGCCGCAGCAGGAAGACGCGTTGACAAGATTCGTAATCACGAAGCTCCACGGAAGAGCTTACGCGGCAATAGAAGACGAAGAGAAATCAAACCTAACACGTTTACTTTCCACGCTCTCCGTTGAGTTCGGTTCAGGTAAAAATGTGGACCAGCTGCGCGGAGATTTGAGTAATATAAGCCTGAAATTCAAAGAACACATCATAGATTTTATTGGAAGAATCAAGGAAACGCGATCCGCCATATTGGACGCCGAAATCGCCGCACGCGGTAGTTTTTCCAACGACCTAATTCGTGACGTAGACGAAATGGCTCTTAGAGCCCTCCGCCGCGGGTTACCACACGAATACCGCATTGAATTAAAAATTTCTCGATGTCAGACATTATCGGAAAACTTCGCAAAGGTTCGCGAAATCTATCGCGAGTTGGAACTCGACCGCGAGCAAGCCAGAAAAACCCGAGAACAAAACAAGTCCGAAACTTTTCAATCACTTACCTGTTCTAAGTGTAAACGCAGCGGTCATACGGTCGAACAATGCCGTAGTGGCAGCGCACCGTTAATCCGTGACCAACCGAGCGTGCGGTCACCCGTTCACGCGATTAACCCCCGACCAATTTCGTCCATACCTAAACACGAAATTAAAATTTGCAATTACTGCAAGAAACCCGGTCACCTAATTAACGAGTGTCGTAAACGCGAATATAATAACACTCATCGAGTCTCGGGAAACGACCAGCGCCCCCTCCGAAACACGCGCTCCGCGCAGGGGGCAGCCACTCACTCATTGCCCCCGATTATGATCGAGGAAGAGCAGGAGATTCCAGCACTAGAATCCATACCTTCCGCATAAAATCACCCAGGGATGTTCCCGAAATATCTCTGGAGATTCCGACAATCCAGTCGTCTACCAACTTCATGGTGGACACGGGCGCGCAGCTCAATCTATTAAAAAAAAAATTCTTAAAACCACATGTTAAAATTCAGACGGAATACCCGTTATCTTTAAAGGGGATCACCGACGGCCAAGTACGAACCTTAGGGACATGTACATTGAGCGTCTGTGATACGCCCGTTCTATTTCACGTCGTCAGCGACCAATTCCCAATATCTCAAGCGGGTATCTTAGGACAACCCTTTTTCGAAGGTAATGCGAAAATAGATTTCCAAAACCAAAGCGTTGAATGGAAAGGAAAAACGTTTCCATTCCTCTCGGCACGAATGACGATTCCTAGGAGGTCAAGAAAAATCGTGTCAGTCAAAATCCTCAATAACCTTACAGAAGGTTATGTGCCGCGAATCAACGTTACGCAAGGGCTTTTCCTAGGAGAAGCGATAGTGGAAAACGTCGGAGGTCGCGGAAAGTTAATCGCCTATAATACCACAGAAAATGAAATCGATATCACAATTCCACAAGTGGAGATCTTAGAATTTCATTCTGAAAATCCTTGCGCAAATATTTTTTCGGTAAACCCTTCGGAGTTTACTAACGTTAACGAACGCGCACAAAAGGTAAAATCATTATTACGCCTAGAGCATTTAAATTCTGAAGAACAAAAGCATATACATGAACTAATTTTACAATCTTCCGACATTTTCCACCTTCCCGAGGAACCCTTGGGACATACCTCCGCAATCGCACATAAAATTATTACCAACGATAAATTACCGGTCAACACGAAACAGTACAGGTATCCTCCGATACACAAAGAGGAAATCCGAAAGCAAGTTAGCGATTTATTGAGGGGTAATATCATCGAGCACTCCGATTCTCCGTATACCTCTCCCCTTTGGATCGTCCCCAAAAAGGCCGACTCCAAAGGTAATAAAAAATGGCGAATGGTCATTGACTATCGCAAATTAAATGACAAAACTGCCGCGGACGCTTACCCGCTTCCGAATATTACCGAAATCTTAGATCAACTAGGAGGCTCGAAATACTTCTCAATCTTCGACCTTGCATCCAGATTCCACCAAATCGCTATGGATAAAAACGACGCGGAGAAAACGGCCTTTTCTACTCCAAACGGCCACTATCAGTTTAAGCGAATGCCCTTCGGCTTGCGCAACGGTCCCGCGACTTTTCAGAGATTGATGGATAACGTGTTAACAGGATTACAGGGTCATGAAATGTTCGTGTACTTAGACGACATAGTAATTTATTCAAGTTCCCTTCAGGAACATTCTAACAAATTTAACAAACTTGTGAAGAGGTTACGCGCAGCAAACCTTAAATTACAACCCGATAAGTGCGAGTTTTTACGGAGAGAAGTCGCTTATCTAGGTCACGTACTGAGCGAGGACGGTTTGAAACCCGATCCTAACAAAGTTATCGCCGTTAGAAACTTCCCACAGCCGAAAGATCCAAAAGCAATTAAGCAGTTCTTAGGACTAGCCGGGTATTACCGGAAATTCATACCTAATTTCTCTAAAATAGCGAAACCTCTCACAAATCTGTTAAAGAAAAACATACATTTTAAATGGGCCGAAGAACAAACCCTCTCTTTTAATTCGCTACGCGAAGCATTGTGTAAAGAACCTGTATTAAAATTCCCCGACTTCACAAAAGAATTTATCGTTACGACGGACGCATCAGGATATGCGGTGGGTGGCATTTTAAGCCAAGGAAAACCTGGCGAGGACCGTCCGATCGCGTATACCTCGCGTTTATTAAATCAAGCGGAACAAAATTACTCAACGATCGAGCAGGAACTTCTGGCAATAGTATATAGCGTAAATTACTTTCGACCGTACCTATACGGTAATAAATTCATTTTAGTTACCGACCACAAGCCTTTAGTGTGGCTAAATTCTGTGAAAGATCCAACCTCTCGATTAATCAGATGGAGACTGAAACTTGCCGAATACGAATATAAAATCATTTACAAAGCCGGCAAATATAATGTCAACGCGGACGCTCTTTCCCGCAATCCTGCTCAGATCCTCCCACTTTCCACCGATTCCAACGAATCCATCTTCTCATCACCAAAACCCAAACGCCAGGAACTCCAACAACCTATCTCGATACCTGAAGAACCCATTGAATTCAAAAACCAGGAAATAATTCCAATTCCTGAAGCAGCAGAAATACCACCATCAGAAGAGCAAACTCAATCCAGTACACTAAGTCTCGAGGAAGCAAGTACGTCAAATCGCAGCGAGGAATCGCTATTTTCATCACCAATAATTTCCAGTATTCCAAAACTCGCAATAGTAAACTCTAGAAATCCATTGTCCACTTCTGAAAACGCAATAGCCATATTCACTACTCTAAAAGGAGAACCTGTAGACATAGGAGCACAGGAATTAAAATTATTTAACCGCCTTCCTCAACTCACCGATGCTACATTCACCAGGGCAAAGGTTTTCGATGCGCAGCGGGCACCCCTAATCTGCCTGCCTGTAAAAATAAACACAACCGCCGCCCTAACAAAGGATGACTTCATCGAAGCCCTACGCTCGCTCCTCGATGTAACCCGAGAACTGCAGATAAGAATCCTAAGCGTTGCCGCCGGCAACATCGAACGATTCTCTCGGCAAACCATCCGGGAATTATTAGAGAAAATATTCCAAGACGAACATATCAAAATAATACTGCACTTCGGAAAAATCGAAGTTCCTCCGGAAAAGGACAAAATAGAAATTATCGAAGAAAACCACTGTTCTTCTACGGCTGGACACAAAGGAATAACAAAAACCTGCCTTCGGATCAGGCAACGATTTTATTGGCCAGGGCTAAAGAAAGACGTACAGGAATTTATCGGAAAATGCCGAGTTTGCCAACTAAATAAACTGGTTCGAGTAAAGCTGAAGCTTCCTATGAAAATCACAGATACACCGGAACACGCATTTGAGAAAATAGCTATCGACATAATGGGTCCTTTACCTCAAACTCCCAACGGAAATTTATATATCTTAACAATCCAAGACCTCCTCACCAAATACTCTCTCGCCATCCCTTTACCTAGGGTGACTTCGCCTGACATTGCCGACGCGCTAACTAAACATTTTATTTGTAAATTCGGAGCTCCTCAAATTATACTTACAGATCAAGGCACAAATTTCACGTCAAGTCTCATGAAATCCTTTGTAAAGAAATTCAAAATCAAACATTGCCAGACAACCGCGTTCCATCCACAGAGCAACGGATCCTTAGAGCGATCCCATCAAGTATTATCCGAGTACCTTAAAAATTTTACTAGTAAAAAATATGACTGGGACGAATGGACGGACCTCGCCATTTTTTCCTATAATACTAGCGTTCATGAAGCAACCAAGTTTACTCCGCACGAACTGGTGTTTGGAGAAAAGGCTCGTGTACCTTCCGCATATTCTTTGGGTGACGAGCAATCAAACGAAACGTACGCCCACTATTTAACAAATTTATTTCATAAACTCCACGACATACAAGCTACCGCCCGAACTAACCTCAATCTCGCAAAACATCGTTCGAAAAACTATTACGACCGTAGCGCTTCCGACCGAGAATTGACCGTGGGTCAACTAGTATATTTACTGGAAGAACCGCGGTGCGGTAAATTCGACGCACAGTATACCGGACCCCACGAGATATTGGAATTGGTCGACGATAGAAACGCGCGAATAAACTTAGGAAAAAAGACAAAAATTGTACACATCGACAAGCTTAAATTATGTAAGGACTAAATGTAATATTCCGCTGGTTCTTCCCGTAAACCCCAAAATAACCAACAAAAGATCAAACAAGGAAGGAATCTACAACACCAACGATAGGTAACGAAGGAACTACCAGACGACGACACCATCAAACAGCAAAAGGAACCCCATTCCCCAATTACTCGAATTAAGAAGATCCTAAAGACCCAATATTCGAAGAAAAGAGCCAGCGACGAGCGACTAAATGTATATATAATTCATAAGTTCCGATCGCGACAACGAAAAATAATTCACAAATTATTTTTCTTATTATAAGGAGGGGGGTGTTACATTTACCAATTAACGCCTCCTCATTTTAACGTTATAATTAGCCATATTTATTAGTAACACTCTATAATTTTCCTACATTATTGATAGCATCCTATTTTATATACATTGTAATATTAACGCTACACGCGAACATTATTAATATTATTTATAGTGTTACATTTACCAATTAACGTTAGTAGGATTAACCGTATTATAAGCGTTACGGCGCTCGACGCTCCCGCGCCACGCGTAACGCGGCATCCCCACCACGCGCGCCCCACTACTGGGCCTCATCCCCACCATTCGCGCGCATGCGCAAGCGCCGCCGCGGAGCGAAGGAGGTCCAAGCGCGATTCAGCAGAGGCAGATCTAGTCGTGACTCCAAAGCGTTCACATCTATTAGACTCTCCGCTTAACTGCGACAAATTCAAACATTATTCCAAGTCTTAAATTCAATTCTAAATTAGTCTAGTACTTATATTAATCTTATTTAATTCCATTTTAATAATTTTATTTTTACGATACCTTTTTACGAAAAACATTCTTGTATTTTAAGTATTGATTAGTCTGAATATATTCTTAGTTAAGTTAAAATCAGTGCAGTGATTATTCACATAACCTTACCAGATCCTCAACAACTTAATATCATACTTCATCCTATTAAATTCATTCTACCTCATCCTTATTTTTTACAAATCTACTCTTATACACTCATTCCTATTATTTTCTCGTTATAATTCAGTGTTGGCTAGCGGGCAGGACCGGCCGACTAACGCTGGTTATAACAAATCTATACGCACATTCCTATTACCTTCTCGTTGTAATTCAGTGTTGGCTAGCGGGCAGGACCGGCCGACTAACTCTGGATACAACAATTCTACACACACATCGCTACTTCTCTCGTTATAATTCAGTGTTGGCTAGCGGGCAGGACCGGCCGACTAACCCTGTTTATAACAAATCTATATACCTACTACTATTATTTCTCGTTTTAATACAGTGTTGGCTAGCGGGCAGGACCGGCCGACTAGCACTGGTTATAACAAATCAAACGCATACATATCTATTTTTATTCCTTATCTCCATGCCTAAATCACGTCGCTCTGGACGTAAAATTCAATTACAACGCTTACTCCGCCAACCATACCTACCAATCACAGAAGCTCCCTTCCACCCTTACATAGGAATACGTTCCATGCCTAATATCTCTCATCAAATCATTAAAAGACCCACATCAAATCCTCCTCTACTACCTCCTTTTATCGCGTATAAATTAATAGAAATCACCTTCGACAAACCACGGACACCATCGTCCAAAGAGGTTCAGGACGCTGAGGAAACACGACAAGGGACCATTGAGGACCTGAACAATAACAACGCGCCCCTGACGCCGAGCGATCCACGCTTAAACCAACTTCGCCACTACCGAAGCATCTATTATTCTGCAAAAGAGTGAGTACAGACCAACTTATTTTCCGACCGATTACCGAAAGACCGTGATCGTCCCGAGAGCAATCTCAAAAGCAAGCGGTCACCCTCCTCGTTCGCCCCATTTCCGCGTAAACGCGAAATATTTCAAATTTCCAAATTTTCTCCGGGATCCGAACGTAACAAAACCATGGCCTTCCAAAATTCTTTTCGATGAAATTCTCGATGCTATTCGAATTTTCACGTCAATTTGTACAGAAAATACGATTTCTCGTTTCGGAAATAGTGAAATCTGGAAAAAGTGCGAAACTATCGCCTGAAATGCGAAATCTGTCGATTTCAGAGAGAAAACTTACCTTTTCGTCGAAACCATGGCCTTCCAAAATTCTTTTCGATGAAATTCTCGATGCTATTCGAATTTTCACGTCAATTTGTACAGAAAATACGATTTCTCGTTTCGGAAATAGTGAAATCTGGTAAAAGTGCGAAACTATCGCCTGAAATGCGAAATCTGTCGATTTCAGAGAGAAAACTTACCTTTTCGTCGAAACCATGGCCTTCCAAAATTCTTTTCGATGAAATTCTCGATGCTATTCGAATTTTCACGTCAATTTGTACAGAAAATACGATTTCTCGTTTCGGAAATAGTGAAATCTGGAAAAAGTGCGAAACTATCGCCTGAAATGCGAAATCTGTCGATTTCAGAGAGAAAACTTACCTTTTCGTCGAAACCATGGCCTTCCAAAATTCTTTTCGATGAAATTCTCGATGCTATTCGAATTTTCACGTCAATTTGTACAGAAAATACGATTTCTCGTTTCGGAAATAGTGAAATCTGGTAAAAGTGCGAAACTATCGCCTGAAATGCGAAATCTGTCGATTTCAGAGAGAAAACTTACCTTTTCGTCGAAACCATGGCCTTCCAAAATTCTTTTCGATGAAATTCTCGATGCTATTCGAATTTTCACGTCAATTTGTACAGAAAATACGATTTCTCGTTTCGGAAATAGTGAAATCTGGTAAAAGTGCGAAACTATCGCCTGAAATGCGAAATCTGTCGATTTCAGAGAGAAAACTTACCTTTTCGTCGAAACCGTGGCCTTCAAAAATTCTTTTCGATGAAATTCTCGATGCTATTCGAATTTTCACGTCAATTTGTACAGAAAATACGATTTCTCGTTTCGGAAATAGTGAAATCTGGAAAAAGTGCGAAACTATCGCCTGAAATGCGAAATCTGTCGATTTCAGAGAGAAAACTTACCTTTTCGTCGAAACCATGGCCTTCCAAAATTCTTTTCGATGAAATTCTCGATGCTATTCGAATTTTCACGTCAATTTGTACAGAAAATACGATTTCTCGTTTCGGAAATAGTGAAATCTGGTAAAAGTGCGAAACTATCGCCTGAAATGCGAAATCTGTCGATTTCAGAGAGAAAAGTTACCTTTTCGTCGAAACCATGGCCTTCCAAAATTCTTTTCGATGAAATTCTCGATGCTATTCGAATTTTCACGTCAATTTGTACAGAAAATACGATTTCTCGTTTGGGAAATAGTGAAATCTGGAAAAAGTGCGAAACTATCGCCTGAAATGCGAAATCTGTCGATTTCAGAGAGAAAACTTACCTTTTCGTCGAAACCATGGCCTTCCAAAATTCTTTTCGATGAAATTCTCGATGCTATTCGAATTTTCACGTCAATTTCTACAGAAAATACGATTTCTCGTTTCGGAAATAGTGAAATCTGGAAAAAGTGCGAAACTATCGCCTGAAATGCGAAATCTGTCGATTTCAGAGAGAAAACTTACCTTTTCGTCGAAACCATGGCCTTCCAAAATTCTTTTCGATGAAATTCTCGATGCTATTCGAATTTTCACGTCAATTTGTACAGAAAATACGATTTCTCGTTTCGGAAATAGTGAAATCTGGTAAAAGTGCGAAACTATCGCCTGAAATGCGAAATCTGTCGATTTCAGAGAGAAAACTTACCTTTTCGTCGAAACCATGGCCTTCCAAAATTCTTTTCGATGAAATTCTCGATGCTATTCGAATTTTCAAGTCAATTTGTACAGAAAATACGATGTCTCGTTTCGGAAATAGTGAAATCTGGTAAAAGTGCGAAACTATCGCCTGAAATGCGAAATCTGTCGATTTCAGAGAGAAAACTTACCTTTTCGTCGAAACCATGGCCTTCCAAAATTCTTTTCGATGAAATTCTCGATGCTATTCGAATTTTCACGTCAATTTGTACAGAAAATACGATTTCTCGTTTCGGAAATAGTGAAATCTGGTAAAAGTGCGAAACTATCGCCGGAAATGCGAAATCTGTCGATTTCAGAGAGAAAACTTACCTTTTCGTCGAAACCATGGCCTTCCAAAATTCTTTTCGATGAAATTCTCGATGCTATTCGAATTTTCACGTCAATTTGTACAGAAAATACGATTTCTCGTTTCGGAAATAGTGAAATCTGGAAAAAGTGCGAAACTATCGCCTGAAATGCGAAATCTGTCGATTTCAGAGAGAAAACTTACCTTTTCGTCGAAACCATGGCCTTCCAAAATTCTTTTCGATGAAATTCTCGATGCTATTCGAATTTTCACGTCAATTTGTACAGAAAATACGATTTCTCGTTTCGGAAATAGTGAAATCTGGAAAAAGTGCGAAACTATCGCCTGAAATGCGAAATCTGTCGATTTCAGAGAGAAAACTTACCTTTTCGTCGAAACCATGGCCTTCCAAAATTCTTTTCGATGAAATTCTCGATGCTATTCGAATTTTCACGTCAATTTGTACAGAAAATACGATTTCTCGTTTCGGAAATAGTGAAATCTGGAAAAAGTGCGAAACTATCGCCTGAAATGCGAAATCTGTCGATTTCAGAGAGAAAACTTACCTTTTCGTCGAAACCATGGCCTTCCAAAATTCTTTTCGATGAAATTCTCGATGCTATTCGAATTTTCACGTTGTTACGTTCGGATCCCGGAGAAAATTTGGAAATTTGAAATATTTCGCGTTTACGCGGAAATGGGGCGAACGAGGAGGGTGACAGCTTGCTTTTGAGATTGCTCTCGGGACGATCACGGTCTTTCGGTAATCGGTCGGAAAATAAGTTGGTCTGTACTCACTCTTTTGCAGAATAATAGATGCTTCGGTAGTGGCGAAGTTGGTTTAAGCGTGGATCGCTCGGCGTCAGGGGTGCGTTGTTATTGTTCAGGTCCTCAATGGTCCCTTGTCGTGTTTCCTCAGCGTCCTGAACCTCTTTGGACGATGGTGTCCGTGGTTTGTCGAAGGTGATTTCTATTAATTTATACGCGATAAAAGGAGGTAGTAGAGGAGGATTTGATGTGGGTCTTTTAATGATTTGATGAGGGATATTAGGCATGGAACGTATTCCTATGTAAGGGTGGAAGGGAGCTTCTGTGATTGGTAGGTATGGTTGGCGGAGTAAGCGTTGTAATTGAATTTTACGTCCAGAGCGACGTGATTTAGGCATGGAGATAAGGAATAAAAATAGATATGTATGCGTTTGATTTGTTATAACCAGTGCTAGTCGGCCGGTCCTGCCCGCTAGCCAACACTGTATTAAAACGAGAAATAATAGTAGTAGGTATATAGATTTGTTATAAACAGGGTTAGTCGGCCGGTCCTGCCCGCTAGCCAACACTGAATTATAACGAGAGAAGTAGCGATGTGTGTGTAGAATTGTTGCATCCAGGGTTAGTCGGCCGGTCCTGCCCGCTAGCCAACACTGAATTACAACGAGAAGGTAATAGGAATGTGGGTATAGATTTGTTATAACCAGCGTTAGTCGGCCGGTCCTGCCCGCTAGCCAACACTGAATTATAACGAGAAAAATAATAGGAATGAGTGTATAAGAGTAGATTTGTAAAAAATAAGGATGAGGTAGAATGAATTTAATAGGATGAAGTATGATATTAAGTTGTTGAGGATCTGGTAAGGTTATGTGAATAATCACTGCACTGATTTTAACTTAACTAAGAATATATTCAGACTAATTAATACTTAAAATACAAGAATGTTTTTCGTAAAAAGTTATCGTAAAAATAAAATGATTAAAATGGAATTAAATAAGATTAATATAAGTACTAGACTAATTTAGAATTGAATTTAAGACTTGGAATAATGTTTGAATTTGTCGCAGTTAAGCGGAGAGTCTAATAGATGTGAACGCTTTGGAGTCACGACTAGATCTGCCTCTGCTGAGTCGCGCTTGGACCTCCTTCGCTCCGCGGCGGCGCTTGCGCATGCGCGCGAATGGTGGGGATGAGGCCCAGTAGTGGGGCGCGCGTGGTGGCGATGCCGCGTTACGCGTGGCGCGGGAGCGTCGAGCGCCGTAACGCTTATAATACGGTTAATCCTACTAACGTTAATTGGTAAATGTAATACTATAAATAATATTAATAATGTTCGCGTGTAGCGTTAATATTACAATGTATATAAAATAGGATGCTATCAATAATGTAGGAAAATTATAGAGTGTTACTAATAAATATGGCTAATTATAACGTTAAAATGAGGAGGCGTTAATTGGTAAATGTAACACCCCCCTCCTTATAATAAGAAAAATAATTTGTGAATTATTTTTCGTTGTCGCGATCGGAACTTATGAATTATATATACATTTAGTCGCTCGTCGCTGGCTCTTTTCTTCGAATATTGGGTCTTTAGGATCTTCTTAATTCGAGTAATTGGGGAATGGGGTTCCTTTTGCTGTTTGATGGTGTCGTCGTCTGGTAGTTCCTTCGTTACCTATCGTTGGTGTTGTAGATTCCTTCCTTGTTTGCTCTTGTGTTGGTTATTTTGGGGTTTACGGGAAGAACCAGCGGAATATTACATTTAGTCCTTACATAATTTAAGCTTGTCGATGTGTACAATTTTTGTCTTTTTTCCTAAGTTTATTCGCGCGTTTCTATCGTCGACCAATTCCAATATCTCGTGGGGTCCGGTATACTGTGCGTCGAATTTACCGCACCGCGGTTCTTTCAGTAAATATACTAGTTGACCCACGGTCAATTCTCGGTCGGAAGCGCTACGGTCGTAATAGTTTTTCGAACGATGTTTTGCGAGATTGAGGTTAGTTCGGGCGGTAGCTTGTATGTCGTGGAGATTATGAAATAAATTTGTTAAATAGTGGGCGTACGTTTCGTTTGATTGCTCGTCACCCAAAGAATATGCGGAAGGTACACGAGCCTTTTCTCCAAACACCAGTTCGTGCGGAGTAAACTTGGTTGCTTCATGAACGCTAGTATTATAGGAAAAAATGGCGAGGTCCGTCCATTCGTCCCAGTCATATTTTTTACTAGTAAAATTTTTAAGGTACTCGGATAATACTTGATGGGATCGCTCTAAGGATCCGTTGCTCTGTGGATGGAACGCGGTTGTCTGGCAATGTTTGATTTTGAATTTCTTTACAAAGGATTTCATGAGACTTGACGTGAAATTTGTGCCTTGATCTGTAAGTATAATTTGAGGAGCTCCGAATTTACAAATAAAATGTTTAGTTAGCGAGTCGGCAATGTCAGGCGAAGTCACCCTAGGTAAAGGGATGGCGAGAGAGTATTTGGTGAGGAGGTCTTGGATTGTTAAGATATATAAATTTCCGTTGGGAGTTTGAGGTAAAGGACCCATTATGTCGATAGCTATTTTCTCAAATGCGTGTTCCGGTGTATCTGTGATTTTCATAGGAAGCTTCGGCTTTACTCGAACCAGTTTATTTAGTTGGCAAACTCGGCATTTTCCGATAAATTCCTGTACGTCTTTCTTTAGCCCTGGCCAATAAAATCGTTGCCTGATCCGAAGGCAGGTTTTTGTTATTCCTTTGTGTCCAGCCGTAGAAGAACAGTGGTTTTCTTCGATAATTTCTATTTTGTCCTTTTCCGGAGGAACTTCGATTTTTCCGAAGTGCAGTATTATTTTGATATGTTCGTCTTGGAATATTTTCTCTAATAATTCCCGGATGGTTTGCCGAGAGAATCGTTCGATGTTGCCGGCGGCAACGCTTAGGATTCTTATCTGCAGTTCTCGGGTTACATCGAGGAGCGAGCGTAGGGCTTCGATGAAGTCATCCTTTGTTAGGGCGGCGGTTGTGTTTATTTTTACAGGCAGGCAGATTAGGGGTGCCCGCTGCGCATCGAAAACCTTTGCCCTGGTGAATGTAGCATCGGTGAGTTGAGGAAGGCGGTTAAATAATTTTAATTCCTGTGCTCCTATGTCTACAGGTTCTCCTTTTAGAGTAGTGAATATGGCTATTGCGTTTTCAGAAGTGGACAATGGATTTCTAGAGTTTACTATTGCGAGTTTTGGAATACTGGGAATTATTGGTGATGAAAATAGCGATTCCTCGCTGCGATTTGACGTACTTGCTTCCTCGAGACTTAGTGTACTGGATTGAGTTTGCTCTTCTGATGGTGGTATTTCTGCTGCTTCAGGAATTGGAATTATTTCCTGGTTTTCGAATTCAATGGGTTCTTCAGGTATCGAGATAGGTTGTTGGAGTTCCTGGCGTTTGGGTTTTGGTGATGAGAAGATGGATTCGTTGGAATCGGTGGAAAGTGGGAGGATCTGAGCAGGATTGCGGGAAAGAGCGTCCGCGTTGACATTATATTTGCCGGCTTTGTAAATGATTTTATATTCGTATTCGGCAAGTTTCAGACTCCATCTGATTAATCGAGAGGTTGGATCTTTCACAGAATTTAGCCACACTAAAGGCTTGTGGTCGGTAACTAAAATGAATTTATTACCGTATAGGTACGGTCGAAAGTAATTTACGCTATATACTATTGCCAGAAGTTCCTGCTCGATCGTTGAGTAATTTTGTTCCGCTTGATTTAATAAACGCGAGGTATACGCGATCGGACGGTCCTCGCCAGGTTTTCCTTGGCTTAAAATGCCACCCACCGCATATCCTGATGCGTCCGTCGTAACGATAAATTCTTTTGTGAAGTCGGGGAATTTTAATACAGGTTCTTTACACAATGCTTCGCGTAGCGAATTAAAAGAGAGGGTTTGTTCTTCGGCCCATTTAAAATGTATATTTTTCTTTAACAGATTTGTGAGAGGTTTCGCTATTTTAGAGAAATTAGGTATGAATTTCCGGTAATACCCGGCTAGTCCTAAGAACTGCTTAATTGCTTTTGGATCTTTCGGCTGTGGGAAGTTTCTAACGGCGATAACTTTGTTAGGATCGGGTTTCAAACCGTCCTCGCTCAGTACGTGACCTAGATAAGCGACTTCTCTCCGTAAAAACTCGCACTTATCGGGTTGTAATTTAAGGTTTGCTGCGCGTAACCTCTTCACAAGTTTGTTAAATTTGTTAGAATGTTCCTGAAGGGAACTTGAATAAATTACTATGTCGTCTAAGTACACGAACATTTCATGACCCTGTAATCCTGTTAACACGTTATCCATCAATCTCTGAAAAGTCGCGGGACCGTTGCGCAAGCCGAAGGGCATTCGCTTAAACTGATAGTGGCCGTTTGGAGTAGAAAAGGCCGTTTTCTCCGCGTCGTTTTTATCCATAGCGATTTGGTGGAATCCGGATGCAAGGTCGAAGATTGAGAAGTATTTCGAGCCTCCTAGTTGATCTAAGATTTCGGTAATATTCGGAAGCGGGTAAGCGTCCGCGGCAGTTTTGTCATTTAATTTGCGATAGTCAATGACCATTCGCCATTTTTTATTACCTTTGGAGTCGGCCTTTTTGGGGACGATCCAAAGGGGAGAGGTATACGGAGAATCGGAGTGCTCGATGATATTACCCCTCAATAAATCGCTAACTTGCTTTCGGATTTCCTCTTTGTGTATAGGAGGATACCTGTACTGTTTCGTGTTGACCGGTAATTTATCGTTGGTAATAATTTTATGTGCAATTGCGGAGGTATGTCCCAAGGGTTCCTCGGGAAGGTGGAAAATGTCGGAAGATTGTAAAATTAGTTCATGTATATGCTTTTGTTCTTCAGAATTTAAATGCTCTAGGCGTAATAATGATTTTACCTTTTGTGCGCGTTCGTTAACGTTAGTAAACTCCGAAGGGTTTACCGAAAAAATATTTGCGCAAGGATTTTCAGAATGAAATTCTAAGATCTCCACTTGTGGAATTGTGATATCGATTTCATTTTCCGTGGTATTATAGGCGATTAACTTTCCGCGACCTCCGACGTTTTCCACTATCGCTTCTCCTAGGAAAAGCCCTTGCGTAACGTTGATTCGCGGCACATAACCTTCTGTAAGGTTATTGAGGATTTTGACTGACACGATTTTTCTTGACCTCCTAGGAATCGTCATTCGTGCCGAGAGGAATGGAAACGTTTTTCCTTTCCATTCAACGCTTTGGTTTTGGAAATCTATTTTCGCATTACCTTCGAAAAAGGGTTGTCCTAAGATACCCGCTTGAGATATTGGGAATTGGTCGCTGACGACGTGAAATAGAACGGGCGTATCACAGACGCTCAATGTACATGTCCCTAAGGTTCGTACTTGGCCGTCGGTGATCCCCTTTAAAGATAACGGGTATTCCGTCTGAATTTTAACATGTGGTTTTAAGAATTTTTTTTTTAATAGATTGAGCTGCGCGCCCGTGTCCACCATGAAGTTGGTAGACGACTGGATAGTCGGAATCTCCAGAGATATTTCGGGAACATCCCTGGGTGATTTTATGCGGAAGGTATGGATTCTAGTGCTGGAATCTCCTGCTCTTCCTCGATCATAATCGGGCGCAATGAGTGAGTGGCTGCCCCCTGCGCGGAGCCCGTGTTTCGGAGGGGGCGCTGGTCGTTTCCCGAGACTCGATGAGTGTTATTATATTCGCGTTTACGACACTCGTTAATTAGGTGACCGGGTTTCTTGCAGTAATTGCAAATTTTAATTTCGTGTTTAGGTATGGACGAAATTGGTCGGGGGTTAATCGCGTGAACGGGTGACCGCACGCTCGGTTGGTCACGGATTAACGGTGCGCTGCCACTACGGCATTGTTCGACCGTATGACCGCTGCGTTTACACTTAGAACAGGTAAGTGATTGAAAAGTTTCGGACTTGTTTTGTTCTCGGGTTTTTCTGGCTTGCTCGCGGTCGAGTTCCAACTCGCGATAGATTTCGCGAACCTTTGTGAAGTTTTCCGATAATGTCTGACATCGAGAAATTTTTAATTCAATGCGGTATTCGTGTGGTAACCCGCGGCGGAGGGCTCTAAGAGCCATTTCGTCTACGTCACGAATTAGGTCGTTGGAAAAACTACCGCGTGCGGCGAGTTCGGCGTCCAATATGGCGGATCGCGTTTCCTTGATTCTTCCAATAAAATCTATGATGTGTTCTTTGAATTTCAGGCTTATATTACTCAAATCTCCGCGCAGCTGGTCCACATTTTTACCTGAACCGAACTCAACGGAGAGCGTGGAAAGTAAACGTGTTAGGTTTGATTTCTCTTCGTCTTCTATTGCCGCGTAAGCTCTTCCGTGGAGCTTCGTGATTACGAATCTTGTCAACGCGTCTTCCTGCTGCGGCGTACTTAAATCGCGTGCGCGTTTACAAGCTCTCGCGAAGTCGTTATAACGGTATATTAGTGCCGTTAAATGCAGGGATCGTATCGACAATATCGCGTAGGGGAATCGGATCGCGGTCCCGATTTCGAAGCGAAGGTGATTCGTGAGCCTGAGCCGGAGGAATGAATAACGGAGAGTTTGAACGGCTAGGATTTCGGACTTCATTGCGAAGGGTGTCAATTTGCGCGGCAAGTTCCGCGGCGGTTTCTTTTGTTTCCGTACGCGTCGTTTCGAGAGCGGTTTTATATTCATGGGCTTCGCGTTCCGCGAGGGCGGTTCGCTCTTCCAGCTGACGGACGTACGCGGTTTTTTGCTGGAAATCGCGTTCAACTTTTTGCTGTTTACGATTGAATTCTTCGTTTTGTTGGAGTAAGTGTTCATGTTGAGCCTTTAACCGTTCCTCTTTCTCTATTAACTTTTTCCTCAGCTCGTCAAATTCGGCACGAGTCTGCGCGTCGTCTACCGCGGTGTTGCGTCCGCGCGTTTCCATTTTTAATTTGGGTTTACGAAGTATGGGCGAAATGATTGAGAGATATTAAAACACTTGGTAAACTGAAAACACTTCACTTAATAAACCGATTTCCGCAGGTTATCCCACCGCTGTCACCAGAAAAGTGGCCCTGTTACGTTCGGATCCCGGAGAAAATTTGGAAATTTGAAATATTTCGCGTTTACGCGGAAATGGGGCGAACGAGGAGGGTGACCGCTTGCTTTTGAGATTGCTCTCGGGACGATCACGGTCTTTCGGTAATCGGTTGGAAAATAAGTTGGTCTGTACTCACTCTTTTGCAGAATAATAGATGCTTCGGTAGTGGCGAAGTTGGTTTAAGCGTGGATCGCTCGGCGTCAGGGGCGCGTTATTATTGTTCAGGTCCTCAATGGTCCCTTGTCGTGTTTCCTCAGCGTCCTGAACCTCTTTGGACGATGGTGTCCGTGGTTTGTCGAAGGTGATTTCTATTAATTTATACGCGATAAAAGGAGGTAGTAGAGGAGGATTTGATGTGGGTCTTTTAATGATTTGATGAGAGATATTAGGCATGGAACGTATTCCTATGTAAGGGTGGAAGGGAGCTTCTGTGATTGGTAGGTATGGTTGGCGGAGTAAGCGTTGTAATTGAATTTTACGTCCAGAGCGACGTGATTTAGGCATGGAGATAAGGAATAAAAATAGATATGTATGCGTTTGATTTGTTATAACCAGTGCTAGTCGGCCGGTCCTGCCCGCTAGCCAACACTGTATTAAAACGAGAAATAATAGTAGTAGGTATATAGATTTGTTATAAACAGGGTTAGTCGGCCGGTCCTGCCCGCTAGCCAACACTGAATTATAACGAGAGAAGTAGCGATGTGTGTGTAGAATTGTTGCATCCAGGGTTAGTCGGCCGGTCCTGCCCGCTAGCCAACACTGAATTACAACGAGAAGGTAATAGGAATGTGCGTATAGATTTGTTATAACCAGCGTTAGTCGGCCGGTCCTGCCCGCTAGCCAACACTGAATTATAACGAGAAAAATAATAGGAATGAGTGTATAAGAGTAGATTTGTAAAAAATAAGGATGAGGTAGAATGAATTTAATAGGATGAAGTATGATATTAAGTTGTTGAGGATCTGGTAAGGTTATGTGAATAATCACTGCACTGATTTTAACTTAACTAAGAATATATTCAGACTAATCAATACTTAAAATACAAGAATGTTTTTCGTAAAAAGGTATCGTAAAAATAAAATGATTAAAATGGAATTAAATAAGATTAATATAAGTACTAGACTAATTTAGAATTGAATTTAAGACTTGGAATAATGTTTGAATTTGTCGCAGTTAAGCGGAGAGTCTAATAGATGTGAACGCTTTGGAGTCACGACTAGATCTGCCTCTGCTGAGTCGCGCTTGGACCTCCTTCGCTCCGCGGCGGCGCTTGCGCATGCGCGCGAATGGTGGGGATGAGGCCCAGTAGTGGGGCGCGCGTGGTGGGGATGCCGCGTTACGCGTGGCGCGGGAGCGTCGAGCGCCGTAACGCTTATAATACGGTTAATCCTACTAACGTTAATCGGTAAATGTAACACTATAAATAATATTAATAATGTTTGCGTGTAGCGTTAATATTACAATGTATATAAAATAGGATGCTATCAATATGCAGGAAAATTATAGAGTGTTACTAATAAATATGGCTAATTATAACGTTAAAATGAGGAGGCGTTAATTGGTAAATGTAACAACGTCAATTTGTACAGAAAATACGATTTCTCGTTTCGGAAATAGTGAAATCTGGAAAAAGTGCGAAACTATCGCCTGAAATGCGAAATCTGTCGATTTCAGAGAGAAAACTTAACTTTTCGTCGAAACCATGGCCTTCCAAAATTCTTTTCGATGAAATTCTCGATGCTATTCGAATTTTCACGTCAATTTGTACAGAAAATACGATTTCTCGTTTCGGAAATAGTGAAATCTGGAAAAAGTGCGAAACTATCGCCTGAAATGCGAAATCTGTCGATTTCAGAGAGAAAACTTACCTTTTCGTCGAAACCATGGCCTACCAAAATTCTTTTCGATGAAATTCTCGATGCTATTCGAATTTCCACGTCAATTTGTACAGAAAATACGATTTCTCGTTTCGGAAATAGTGAAATCTGGAAAAAGTGCGAAACTATCGCCTGAAATGCGAAATCTGTCGATTTCAGAGAGAAAACTTACCTTTTCGTCGAAACCATGGCCTTCCAAAATTCTTTTCGATGAAATTCTCGATGCTATTCGAATTTTCACGTCAATTTGTACAGAAAATACGATTTCTCGTTTCGGAAATAGTGAAATCTGGAAAAAGTGCGAAACTATCGCCTGAAATGCGAAATCTGTCGATTTCAGAGAGAAAACTTACCTTTTCGTCGAAACCATGGCCTTCCAAAATTCTTTTCGATGAAATTCTCGATGCTATTCGAATTTTCACGTCAATTTGTACAGAAAATACGATTTCTCGTTTCGGAAATAGTGAAATCTGGAAAAAGTGCGAAACTATTGCCTGAAATGCGAAATCTGTCGATTTCAGAGAGAAAACTTACCTTTTCGTCGAAACCATGGCCTTCCAAAATTCTTTTCGATGAAATTCTCGATGCTATTCGAATTTTCACGTCAATTTGTACAGAAAATACGATTTCTCGTTTCGGAAATAGTGAAATCTGGAAAAAGTGCGAAACTATCGCCTGAAATGCGAAATCTGTCGATTTCAGAGAGAAAACTTACTTTTCGTCGAAACCATGGCCTTCCAAAATTCTTTTCGATGAAATTCTCGATGCTATTCGAATTATCACGTCAATTTGTACAGAAAATACGATTTCTCGTTTCGGAAATAGTGAAATCTGGAAAAAGTGCGAAACTATCGCCTGAAATGCGAAATCTGTCGATTTCAGAGAGAAAACTTACCTTTTCGTCGAAACCATGGCCTTCCAAAATTCTTTTCGATGAAATTCTCGATGCTATTCGAATTTTCACGTCAATTTCTACAGAAAATACGATTTCTCGTTTCGGAAATAGTGAAATCTGGAAAAAGTGCGAAACTATCGCCTGAAATGCGAAATCTGTCGATTTCAGAGAGAAAACTTACCTTTTCGTCGAAACCATGGCCTTCCAAAATTCTTTTCGATGAAATTCTCGATGCTATTCGAATTTTCACGTCAATTTGTACAGAAAATACGATTTCTCGTTTCGGAAATAGTGAAATCTGGTAAAAGTGCGAAACTATCGCCTGAAATGCGAAATCTGTCGATTTCAGAGAGAAAACTTACCTTTTCGTCGAAACCATGGCCTTCCAAAATTCTTTTCGATGAAATTCTCGATGCTATTCGAATTTTCACGTCAATTTGTACAGAAAATACGATTTCTCGTTTCGGAAATAGTGAAATCTGGTAAAAGTGCGAAACTATCGCCTGAAATATGCGAAATCTGTCGATTTCAGAGAGAAAACTTACCTTTTCGTCGAAACCATGGCCTTCCAAAATTCTTTTCGATGAAATTCTCGATGCTATTCGAATTTTCACGTCAATTTGTACAGAAAATACGATTTCTCGTTTCGGAAATAGTGAAATCTGGAAAAAGTGCGAAACTATCGCCTGAAATGCGAAATCTGTCGATTTCAGAGAGAAAACTTACCTTTTCGTCGAAACCATGGCCTTCCAAAATTCTTTTCGATGAAATTCTCGATGCTATTCGAATTTTCACGTCAATTTGTACAGAAAATACGCTTTCTCGTTTCGGAAATAGTGAAATCTGGAAAAAGTGCGAAACTATCGCCTGAAATGCGAAATCTGTCGATTTCAGAGAGAAAACTTACCTTTTCGTCGAAACCATGGCCTTCCAAAATTCTTTTCGATGAAATTCTCGATGCTATTCGAATTTTCACGTCAATTTGTACAGAAAATACGATTTCTCGTTTCGGAAATAGTGAAATCTGGAAAAAGTGCGAAACTATCGCCTGAAATGCGAAATCTGTCGATTTCAGAGAGAAAACTTACCTTTTTCGTCGAAACCATGGCCTTCCAAAATTCTTTTCGATGAAATTCTCGATGCTATTCGAATTTTCACGTCAATTTGTACAGAAAATACGATTTCTCGTTTCGGAAATAGTGAAATCTGGTAAAAGTGCGAAACTATCGCCTGAAATGCGAAATCTGTCGATTTCAGAGAGAAAACTTACCTTTTCGTCGAAACCATGGCCTTCCAAAATTCTTTTCGATGAAATTCTCGATGCTATTCGAATTTTCACGTCAATTTGTACAGAAAATACGATTTCTCGTTTCGGAAATAGTGAAATCTGGAAAAAGTGCGAAACTATCGCCTGAAATGCGAAATCTGTCGATTTCAGAGAGAAAACTTACCTTTTCGTCGAAACCATGGCCTTCCAAAATTCTTTTCGATGAAATTCTCGATGCTATTCGAATTTTCACGTCAATTTGTACAGAAAATACGATTTCTCGTTTCGGAAATAGTGAAATCTGGAAAAAGTGCGAAACTATCGCCTGAATTGCGAAATCTGTCGATTTCAGAGAGAAAACTTACCTTTTCGTCGAAACCATGGCCTTCCAAAATTCTTTTCGATGAAATTCTCGATGCTATTCGAATTTTCACGTCAATTGTACAGAAAATACGATTTCTCGTTTCGGAAATAGTGAAATCTGGAAAAAGTGCGAAACTATCGCCTGAAATGCGAAATCTGTCGATTTCAGAGAGAAAACTTACCTTTTCGTCGAAACCATGGCCTTCCAAAATTCTTTTCGATGAAATTCTCGATGCTATTCGAATTTTCACGTCAATTTGTACAGAAAATACGATTCTCGTTTCGGAAATAGTGAAATCTGGAAAAAGTGCGAAACTATCGCCTGAAATGCGAAATCTGTCGATTTCAGAGAGAAAACTTACCTTTTCGTCGAAACCATGGCCTTCCAAAATTCTTTTCGATGAAATTCTCGATGCTATTCGAATTTTCACGTCAATTTGTACAGAAAATACGATTTCTCGTTTCGGAAATAGTGAAATCTGGAAAAAGTGCGAAACTATCGCCTGAAATGCGAAATCTGTCGATTTCAGAGAGGAAACTTACCTTTTCGTCGAAACCATGGCCTTCCAAAATTCTTTTCGATGAAATTCTCGATGCTATTCGAATTTTCACGTCAATTTGTACAGAAAATACGATTTCTCGTTTCGGAAATAGTGAAATCTGGAAAAAGTGCGAAACTATCGCCTGAAATGCGAAATCTGTCGATTTCAGAGAGGAAACTTACCTTTTCGTCGAAACCATGGCCTTCCAAAATTCTTTTCGATGAAATTCTCGATGCTATTCGAATTTTCACGTCAATTTGTACAGAAAATACGATTTCTCGTTTCGGAAATAGTGAAATCTGGAAAAAGTGCGAAACTATCGCCTGAAATGCGAAATCTGTCGATTTCAGAGAGAAAACTTACCTTTTCGTCGAAAACCATGGCCTTCCAAAATTCTTTTCGATGATATTCTCGATGCTATTCGAATTTTCACGTCAATTTGTACAGAAAATACGATTTCTCGTTTCGGAAATAGTGAAATCTGGAAAAAGTGCGAAACTATCGCCTGAAATCGAAATCTGTCGATTTCAGAGAGAAAACTTACCTTTTCGTCGAAACCATGGCCTTCCAAAATTCTCGATGCTATTCGAATTTTCACGTCAATTTGTACAGAAAATACGATTTCTCGTTTCGGAAATAGTGAAATCTGGAAAAAGTGCGAAACTATCGCCTGAAATGCGAAATCTGTCGATTTCAGAGAGAAAACTTACCTTTTCGTCGAAACCATGGCCTTCCAAAATTCTTTTCGATGAAATTCTCGATGCTATTCGAATTTTCACGTCAATTTGTACAGAAAATACGATTTCTCGTTTCGGAAATAGTGAAATCTGGAAAAAGTGCGAAACTATCGCCTGAAATGCGAAATCTGTCGATTTCAGAGAGAAAACTTACCTTTTCGTCGAAACCATGGCCTTCCAAAATTCTTTTCGATGAAATTCTCGATGCTATTCGAATTTTCACGTCAATTTGTACAGAAAATACGATTTCTCGTTTCGGAAATAGTGAAATCTGGAAAAAGTGCGAAACTATCGCCTGAAATGCGAAATCTGTCGATTTCAGAGAGAAAACTTACCTTTTCGTCGAAACCATGGCCTTCCAAAATTCTTTTCGATGATATTCTCGATGCTATTCGAATTTTCACGTCAATTTGTACAGAAAATACGATTTCTCGTTTCGGAAATAGTGAAATCTGGAAAAAGTGCGAAACTATCGCCTGAAATGCGAAATCTGTCGATTTCAGAGAGAAAACTTACCTTTTCGTCGAAACCATGGCCTTCCAAAATTCTTTTCGATGAAATTCTCGATGCTATTCGAATTTTCACGTCAATTTGTACAGAAAATACGATTTCTCGTTTCGGAAATAGTGAAATCTGGAAAAAGTGCGAAACTATCGCCTGAAATGCGAAATCTGTCGATTTCAGAGAGAAAACTTACCTTTTCGTCGAAACCATGGCCTTCCAAAATTCTTTTCGATGAAATTCTCGATGCTATTCGAATTTTCACGTCAATTTGGACAGAAAATACGATTTCTCGTTTCGGAAATAGTGAAATCTGGAAAAAGTGCGAAACTATCGCCTGAAATGCGAAATCTGTCGATTTCAGAGAGAAAACTTACCTTTTCGTCGAAACCATGGCCTTCCAAAATTCTTTTCGATGAAATTCTCGATGCTATTTGAATTTTCACGTCAATTTGTACAGAAAATACGATTTCTCGTTTCGGAAATAGTGAAATCTGGAAAAAGTGCGAAACTATCGCCTGAAATGCGAAATCTGTCGATTTCAGAGAAAAACTTACCTTTTCGTCGAAACCATGGCCTTCCAAAATTCTTCTCGATGAAATTCTCGATGCTATTCGAATTTTCACGTCAATTTGTACAGAAAATACGATTTCTCGTTTCGGAAATAGTGAAATCTGGAAAAAGTGCGAAACTATCGCCTGAAATGCGAAATCTGTCGATTTCAGAGAGAAAACTTACCTTTTCGTCGAAACCATGGCCTTCCAAAATTCTTTTCGATGAAATTCTCGATGCTATTCGAATTTTCACGTCAATTTGTACAGAAAATACGATTTCTCGTTTCGGAAATAGGGAAATCTGGAAAAAGTGCGAAACTATCGCCTGAAATGCGAAATCTGTCGATTTCAGAGAGAAAACTTACCTTTTCGTCGAAACCATGGCCTTCCAAAATTCTTTTCGATGAAATTCTCGATGCTATTCGAATTTTCACGTCAATTTGTACAGAAAATACGATTTCTCGTTTCGGAAATAGGGAAATCTGGAAAAAGTGCGAAACTATCGCCTGAAATGCGAAATCTGTCGATTTCAGAGAGAAAACTTACCTTTTCGTCGAAACCATGGCCTTCCAAAATTCTTTTCGATGAAATTCTCGATGCTATTCGAATTTTCACGTCAATTTGTACAGAAAATACGATTTCCCGTTTCGGAAATAGGGAAATCTGGAAAAAGTGCGAAACTATCGCCTGAAATGCGAAATCTGTCGATTTCAGAGAGAAAACTTACCTTTTCGTCGAAACCATGGCCTTCCAAAATTCTTTTCGACGAAATTCTCGATGCTATTCGAATTTTCACGTCAATTTGTACAGAAAATACGATTTCCCGTTTCGGAACGAGGGAAATCTGGAAAAAGTGCGAAACTATCGCTTGAAATGCGAAATCTGTCGATTTCAGAGAGAAAACTTACCTTTTCGTCGAAACCATGGCCTCCCAAAATTCTTTTCGATGAAATTCTCGATGCTATTCGAATTTTCACGTCAATGTGTACAGAAAATACGATTTCCCGTTTCGGAAATAGGGAAATCTGGAAAAAGTGCGAAACTATCGCCTGAAATGCGAAATCTGTCGATTTCAGAGAGAAAACTTACCTTTTCGTCGAAACCATGGCCTTCCAAAATTCTTTTCGATGAAATTCTCGATGCTATTCGAATTTTCACGTCAATTTGTACAGAAAATACGATTTCTCGTTTCGGAAATAGGGAAATCTGGAAAAAGTGCGAAACTATCGCCTGAAATGCGAAATCTGTCGATTTCAGAGAGAAAACTTACCTTTTCGTCGAAACCATGGCCTTCCAAAATTCTTTTCGATGAAATTCTCGATGCTATTCGAATTTTCACGTCAATTTGTACAGAAAATACGATTTCTCGTTTCGGAAATAGTGAAATCTGGAAAAAGTGCGAAACTATCGCCTGAAATGCGAAATCTGTCGATTTCAGAGAGAAAACTTACCTTTTCGTCGAAACTATGGCCTACCAAAATTCTTTTCGATGAAATTCTCGATGCTATTCGAATTTTCACGTCAATTTGTACAGAAAATACGATTTCTCGTTTCGGAAATATTGAAATCTGGTAAAAGTGCGAAACTATCGCCTGAAATGCGAAATCTGTCGATTTCAGAGAGAAAACTTACCTTTTCGTCGAAACCATGGCCTTCCAAAATTCTTTTCGATGAAATTCTCGATGCTATTCGAATTTTCACGTCAATTTGTACAGAAAATACGATTTCCCGTTTCGGAAATAGTGAAATCTGGAAAAAGTGCGAAACTATCGCCTGAAATGCGAAATCTGTCGATTTCAGAGAGAAAACTTACCTTTTCGTCGAAACCATGGCCTTCCAAAATTCTTTTCGATGAAATTCTCGATGCTATTCGAATTTTCACGTCAATTTGTACAGAAAATACGATTTCTCGTTTCGGAAATAGTGAAATCTGGAAAAAGTGCGAAACTATCGCCTGAAATGCGAAATCTGTCGATTTCAGAGAGAAAACTTACCTTTTCGTCGAAACCATGGCCTTCCAAAATTCTTTTCGATGATATTCTCGATGCTATTCGAATTTTCACGTCAATTTGTACAGAAAATACGATTTCTCGTTTCGGAAATAGTGAAATCTGGAAAAAGTGCGAAACTATCGCCTGAAATGCGAAATCTGTCGATTTCAGAGAGAAAACTTACCTTTTCGTCGAAACCATGGCCTTCCAAAATTCTTTTCGATGAAATTCTCGATGCTATTCGAATTTTCACGTCAATTTGTACAGAAAATACGATTTCTCGTTTCGGAAATAGTGAAATCTGGAAAAAGTGCGAAACTATCGCCTGAAATGCGAAATCTGTCGATTTCAGAGAGAAAACTTACCTTTTCGTCGAAACCATGGCCTTCCAAAATTCTTTTCGATGAAATTCTCGATGCTATTCGAATTTTCACGTCAATTTGTACAGAAAATACGATTTCTCGTTTCGGAAATATTGAAATCTGGAAAAAGTGCGAAACTATCGCCTGAAATGCGAAATCTGTCGATTTCAGAGAGAAAACTTACCTTTTCGTCGAAACCATGGCCTTCCAAAATTCTTTTCGATGAAATTCTCGATGCTATTCGAATTTTCACGTCAATTTGTACAGAAAATACGATTTCTCGTTTCGGAAATAGTGAAATCTGGAAAAAGTGCGAAACTATCGCCTGAAATGCGAAATCTGTCGATTTCAGAGAGAAAACTTACATTTTCGTCGAAACCATGGCCTACCAAAATTCTTTTCGATGAAATTCTCGATGCTATTCGAATTTTCACGTCAATTTGTACAGAAAATACGATTTCTCGTTTCGGAAATATTGAAATTTGGTAAAAGTGCGAAACTATCGCCTGAAATGCGAAATCTGTCGATTTCAGAGAGAAAACTTACCTTTTCGTCGAAACCATGGCCTTCCAAAATTCTTTTCGATGAAATTCTCGATGCTATTCGAATTTTCACGTCAATTTGTACAGAAAATACGATTTCTCGTTTCGGAAATAGTGAAATCTGGAAAAAGTGCGAAACTATCGCCTGAAATGCGAAATCTGTCGATTTCAGAGAGAAAACTTACCTTTTCGTCGAAACCATGGCCTTCGAAAATTCTTTTCGATGATATTCTCGATGCTATTCGAATTTTCACGTCAATTTGTACAGAAAATACGATTTCTCGTTTCGGAAATAGTGAAATCTGGAAAAAGTGCGAAACTATCGCCTGAAATGCGAAATCTGTCGATTTCAGAGAGAAAACTTACCTTTTCGTCGAAACCATGGCCTTCCAAAATTCTTTTCGATGAAATTCTCGATGCTATTCGAATTTTCACGTCAATTTGTACAGAAAATACGATTTCTCGTTTCGGAAATAGGGAAATCTGGAAAAAGTGCGAAACTATCGCCTGAAATGCGAAATCTGTCGATTTCAGAGAGAAAACTTACCTTTTCGTCGAAACCATGGCCTTCCAAAATTCTTTTCGATGAAATTCTCGATGCTATTCGAATTTTCACGTCAATTTGTACAGAAAATACGATTTCTCGTTTCGGAAATAGTGAAATCTGGAAAAAGTGCGAAACTATCGCCTGAAATGCGAAATCTGTCGATTTCATAGAGAAAACTTACCTTTTCGTCGAAACCATGGCCTTCCAAAATTCTTTTCGATGAAATTCTCGATGCTATTCGAATTTTCACGTCAATTTGTACAGAAAATACGATTTCTCGTTTCGGAAATAGTGAAATCTGGAAAAAGTGCGAAACTATCGCCCGAAATGCGAAATCTGTCGATTTCAGAGAGAAAACTTACCTTTTCGTCGAAACCATGGCCTTCCAAAATTCTTTTCGATGAAATTCTCGATGCTATTCGAATTTTCACGTCAATTTGTACAGAAAATACGATTTCTCGTTTCGGAAATAGTGAAATCTGGAAAAAGTGCGAAACTATCGCCTGAAATGCGAAATCTGTCGATTTCAGAGAGAAAACTTACATTTTCGTCGAAACCATGGCCTACCAAAATTCTTTTCGATGAAATTCTCGATGCTATTCGAATTTTCACGTCAATTTGTACAGAAAATACCATTTCTCGTTTCGGAAATAGTGAAATCTGGAAAAAGTGCGAAACTATCGCCTGAAATGCGAAATCTGTCGATTTCAGAGAGAAAACTTACCTTTTCGTCGAAACCATGGCCTTCCAAAATTCTTTTCGATGAAATTCTCGATGCTATTCGAATTTTCACGTCAATTTGTACAGAAAATACGTTTTCTCGTTTCGGAAATAGTGAAATCTGGAAAAAGTGCGAAACTATCGCCTGAAATGCGAAATCTGTCGATTTCAGAGAGAAAACTTACCTTTTCGTCGAAACCATGGCCTTCCAAAATTCTTTTCGATGATATTCTCGATGCTATTCGAATTTTCACGTCAATTTGTACAGAAAATACGATTTCTCGTTTCGGAAATAGTGAAATCTGGAAAAAGTGCGAAACTATCGCCTGAAATGCGAAATCTGTCGATTTCAGAGAGAAAACTTACCTTTTCGTCGAAACCATGGCCTTCCAAAATTCTTTTCGATGAAATTCTCGATGCTATTCGAATTTTCACGTCAATTTGTACAGAAAATACGATTTCTCGTTTCGGAAATAGTGAAATCTGGAAAAAGTGCGAAACTATCGCCTGAAATGCGAAATCTGTCGATTTCAGAGAGAAAACTTACCTTTTCGTCGAAACCATGGCCTTCCAAAATTCTTTTCGGTGAAATTCTCGATGCTATTCGAATTTTCACGTCAATTTGTACAGAAAATACGATTTCTCGTTTCGGAAATAGTGAAATCTGGAAAAAGTGCGAAACTATCGCCTGAAATGCGAAATCTGTCGATTTCAGAGAGAAAACTTACATTTCGTCGAAACCATGGCCTTCCAAAATTCTTTTCGATGAAATTCTCGATGCTATTTGAATTTTCACGTCAATTTGTACAGAAAATACGATTTCTCGTTTCGGAAATAGTGAAATCTGGAAAAAGTGCGAAACTATCGCCTGAAATGCGAAATCTGTCGATTTCAGAGAGAAAACTTACCTTTTCGTCGAAACCATGGCCTTCCAAAATTCTTTTCGATGAAATTCTCGATGCTATTCGAATTTTCACGTCAATTTGTACAGAAAATACGATTTCTCGTTTCGGAAATAGTGAAATCTGGAAAAAGTGCGAAACTATCGCCTGAAATGCGAAATCTGTCGATTTCAGAGAGAAAACTTACCTTTTCGTCGAAACCATGGCCTTCCAAAATTCTTTTCGATGAAATTCTCGATGCTATTCGAATTTTCACGTCAATTTGTACAGAAAATACGATTTCTCGTTTCGGAAATAGTGAAATCTGGAAAAAGTGCGAAACTATCGCCTGAAATGCGAAATCTGTCGATTTCAGAGAGAAAACTTACCTTTTCGTCGAAACCATGGCCTTCCAAAATTCTTCTCGATGAAATTCTCGATGCTATTCGAATTTTCACGTCAATTTGTACAGAAAATACGATTTCTCGTTGAGGAAATAGTGAAATCTGGAAAAAGTGCGAAACTATCGCCTGAAATGCGAAATCTGTCGATTTCAGAGAGAAAACTTACCTTTTCGTCGAAACCATGGCCTTCCAAAATTCTTTTCGATGAAATTCTCGATGCTATTCGAATTTTCACGTCAATTTGTACAGAAAATACGATTTCTCGTTTCGGAAATAGTGAAATCTGGAAAAAGTGCGAAACTATCGCCTGAAATGCGAAATCTGTCGATTTCAGAGAGAAAACTTACCTTTTCGTCGAAACCATGGCCTTCCAAAATTCTTTTCGATGAAATTCTCGATGCTATTCGAATTTTCACGTCAATTTGTACAGAAAATACGATTTCTCGTTTCGGAAATAGTGAAATCTGGAAAAAGTGCGAAACTATCGCCTGAAATGCGAAATCTGTCGATTTCAGAGAGAAAACTTACCTTTTCGTCGAAACCATGGCCTTCCAAAATTCTTTTCGATGAAATTCTCGATGCTATTCGAATTTTCACGTCAATTTGTACAGAAAATACGATTTCTCGTTTCGGAAATAGTGAAATCTGGAAAAAGTGCGAAACTATCGCCTGAAATGCGAAATCTGTCGATTTCAGAGAGAAAACTTACCTTTTCGTCGAAACCATGGCCTTCCAAAATTCTTTTCGATGAAATTCTCGATGCTATTCGAATTTTCACGTCAATTTGTACAGAAAATACGATTTCTCGTTTCGGAAATAGTGAAATCTGGAAAAAGTGCGAAACTATCGCCTGAAATGCGAAATCTGTCGATTTCAGAGAGAAAACTTACCTTTTCGTCGAAACCATGGCCTTCCAAAATTCTTTTCGATGAAATTCTCGATGCTATTCGAATTTTCACGTCAATTTGTACAGAAAATACGATTTCTCGTTTCGGAAATAGTGAAATCTGGTAAAAGTGCGAAACTATCGCCTGAAATGCGAAATCTGTCGATTTCAGAGAGAAAACTTACCTTTTCGTCGAAACCATGGCCTTCCAAAATTCTTTTCGATGAAATTCTCGATGCTATTCGAATTTTCACGTCAATTTGTACAGAAAATACGATTTCTCGTTTCGGAAATAGTGAAATCTGGTAAAAGTGCGAAACTATCGCCTGAAATGCGAAATCTGTCGATTTCAGAGAGAAAACTGTGACGGTCGCGTCACCCGGCACCCTTACATACACACATATACATATATACATATATATACATTTGTACATGAGCCTTCCAGAACATAGCCTTTACTAGGAAACGCTCTAAAGGAGAACAAGTAACTTAAAGAACAGAGCCTTCACTAGGAAACTCCCTAAAAGAGAACAAGTAGCTTAAACTCGTTACTAAAGCAATACGACACTTTGGAAGCCTCATCAAAGCTACGGAAGTCATTACTCACTTAAGAGATAAGATACCAAACCAAGCTACGGAAGTCATTACTCACTTAAGAAATAAGATACCGCTCTAATGAACTAAAACTCTGTACAGGAAATTATAAAATCCTTCTAAGGTAAGAGAGTACTTGAACTTCGACCAAGGCTCTTCGCAACAAACCATATATGGAGCTTCGACCAAGGCTTCTTCGCAACAGCCATAAATGGCTCGTACAATTTAACAGAAAGGTTATTAACTACCTCTCCGAAATCGTAAAAGTTATACCCTGCATTCGTATGACACACGCTACAAAGTCCACTCTTCTCCGAGTATAAATACGGGCCCCTTTGCCCAGTAAAGTCAGTAACGCGGTAGACAGTAAGAAGTAAGGAATCAAGCGCGAAGTAACGCGGTAGTCAGTAGTACAGTAAGAAGTAAGGAATCAAGCGCGAAGTAACGCGGTAGTCGGAAGAGTAAGAAGTCAGTAGAAGTAACGAAGAATCAAACGCGAATCTAATATAACGCAGAGTGTGTCAAACGAATCAGGACAACGAGATCCATACGTAAGTTTAACCAATTGTACTTTAAGCCCAGCAATACCTGGCACATTGTAACGCACCATTGCATATATTAAATATATATTTTTATACTTATGTTTAACCTAACATAAAGACTTTACACCACTGTTATCCTGCATGAACTGCATAATCTACGGAACGTAGATTCTAACGCATATGAATTGAATTTAGACTCTAACGCGTATTACCTTTGAAATTATAACGAGAATAAGAACGAGTCCCTACGTACCTCGAACATTTATTGAACATCACAGAGTTTCCCTTTGTACTTTAGTACTTAACCATAGCGAAACGATCCCCTACTTTAGTTACGACACCTCACGTACAGGCTCACGGTGAAGATAATCTCTTTTGATCAACGGTCTGATTTTCTACCTCACGAATCTTACAAACTCACGGTTTAATTCTCTATCGTACCAACCTAGAGTAACGGATACCATCACTATATCAACGCGAGATAAGAAAAGATCCACACGTAGGAACTTTAGACACCGACCTTACCGATCTGGGATCACGAGTATTCTACTCTTACCATCCGCAGTCTAAGGATCGAAAGATCATTGAATTTTGTATTAACCAACAGCCAGCGCGGGGCCGTGACACGATTTTTGGTGGCAGCGGTGGGATTTGTTTTTCGCTGCCAGAATAAAAACCTCTTTTCATTAACGTTAAAATCTGGTTAGGAGAGATCCTCTACGCTTGTTCAATATGCCTATCACACTAAAAGACAATGAAACCACAACACAAATCCAAGCTCGTCGCGAATACGCACCGACACAAAGCCCCACAATTGCCAGTGGCGGTACACCACCACTTATACCGGGACTCGCTAGTACTTCAGGCACCGAAGCCATCATTATTCCTCAAATTACAATCAAAGACGCGATCGAAGCCGTACCAACGTTCGACGGAAGAGCACAAACATTCAGGGCATTTTCCGAAGGTTGCAAGGATGCTAAGGTCATGATTCCTCCTCATGCAGAAATAAATCTAGTCAAATTAATTAAAAATCGCCTAAGAGGCAACGCTAAACATGTAGTTACCGGAAAAAGCTTCGTGACCATTGACTCCTTACTCGAATATTTGCAACACCGGTTCTCACCTCCAAAATCAATCTCCTGCCTACAAGGACAGTTAGGGACAATTACGCAATTCCCCTCAGAAGATGTAATTTCCTTCAGTTGCCGAGTGCAACACCTTCTCGACGACATAATCGAGACACATACTCGTATTACCAGAGAAGAAAACACAGCGTTTCGATATGATACGGAAATAGAGGCAATCAAATGTTTCTCGCGCGGTCTGAAAATGAGCATACGCATAAATCCATCCATTCAGCGCACTTTAGACGACGCCATTCGCTCCGCGATAGAGGCCGAATCCGAAAGCTATCTCATTCAACAATTGCATGAGCGAATTAAGAAGGACGTCGACCGAGCGTATAGATCCGAAGAGAATGCTGTACGACCACAGCGACCGCGAGGAAACTGTTTCTTTTGCAACAAACCGGGTCATTCTGCCGAAACTTGCTGGCTAAAGGAAAGAAACGCACCACGAGGCAACTCGTCCAAGGGAAACGCATTCCAGGAGACTCCATCACCACGAAATACGTCGCAAAAAGTATGCCAATACTGCAACTTCAAAGGACACACAATAGATGAGTGTCGTAAGAAACGATACAACGAACAGCAGAATAGCCGACAAAATTCGGGAAACGGAGCTTCCCTCTCGCCGAACGACGCACGCCGAGAGGAATTATCACCGAGAGTCCGCGTCATAGGTCCCATAGAGGAACAAATACCGTCTACACAATAGATTGCCCGAACGAAGCACCGTCAATACTAATTTCAAAGCCAGAAAACCCACCTATCATTTTTATGATCGATACAGGAGCAGGAGTGAATTTAATTAAAGATAAACTCTATCGAAACAAAGAAGAATATTACAAAGGTTCAGTTAAAATTCGCGGAATAACCACAGGCACAGTATCAACGTTAGGACATGTATTTGTGAATATTTTTGGTATAATTTCAAAATTCCACGTCTTACCGGACGACTTTCCTATGCATCAAGAAGGTATAATCGGAACACCTTACTTAAAGGCAGCCGCAGCCAGTATAGATTACGAACAACAGTGCTTAATTCTTCACGATAGAACTATTCCATTTTTTCAAGATAACGTAATTAAACTACCTGCCCGTACTTCGAAATTAGTATTCATATCTTTAACGAACGACTCTCCAAATGAAGGCTACATGCCAAGCCTAAAAACAGACTCGCAAATTCTTTTGGGTAATGCAATTGTGAACAACTATAACGGTAAAGCAGAACTCTATGCTATCAATACCGGCAGTGAAGATATCACGCTAATCTTTCCTCCCGTACGACTACAAAGGTTGGAAGAAATAGCAGCCCCAAATACGGCTGAAAATACATGCTCACCAGCAGCAACTTCTATTTCGGATCAAGAGAATCCACCACGCAAGGAAAAACTGAAGCATTTTTCCAAAATCACTAGCTCACGAGAAGCTACTTCTATTTCGGATCAAGGGAATCCACCACGCAAGGAAAAACTGAAGCATTTTTCCAAAATCACTAGCTCACGAGAAGCTACTTCTATTTCGGATCAAGGGAATCCACCACGCAAGGAAAAACTGAAGCATTTTTCCAAAATCACTAGCTCACGAGAAGCTACTTCTAATTCGGATCGCAAGAATCCTCAAAGCAAGGAAAAGCAGAAGCACTTTTTCAAAAATTCAAAAGGAAGACACCATCAAAAGGAACAGAAGAGACAGACGGCAAAACGCGAAACGAACAAAGTTCCCGAAGCAAAGCCAGAACTTCAAGCCATTAGTTCAAATAAAAATTCATCTCTCACCGAGGTCGAGAGTTTAGAACCAAATGCCACTCGAAGCGATTCTCTCTCCTTAGTATCAAAGAAAGATGAACGGGTCGTCGAGATCGTCCCAGTTCTACACTCTTTTACTTACTTTACTTTACACTCCAAAACGAGTAAAAGAATTACTTCCGTTACTACGACTCGAGCACTTGAACTCCGAGGAACGCAACGAAGCGGAAAAGTTAATAACGGAATTCGCAGACAGATTCCACTTACCAGACGAAGCACTGGAAGCCACTACAAAGGCGCATCACAAAATAATTACGGTTGACGATACGCCAATTAATACGAAGCAATACCGCTACCCGCCGGTACATAAAGAAGAAATCCAGAGACAAGTCTCGGACATGCTAAACCAAGGTATAATACAAGAATCAGATTCCGCATACAATTCACCACTATGGGTAGTTCCAAAAAAACCCGATTCGCAAGGAAATAAACGCTGGCGATTAGTTATAGATTTCCGAACATTGAACGAAAAAACAAAAGGCGACGCCTACCCTCTGCCAAATATCACAGAAATCCTCGATCAACTAGGCGGAGCAAAATACTTTTCAATTTTCGACTTAGCCTCAGGATTCCACCAAATACCAATGGATCCACGAGACAAAAATAAAACTGCTTTTTCTACGCCGCATGGTCACTTCGAATATAACCGAATGCCATTTGGATTGAAGAACGCACCCGCCACGTTTCAGCGATTGATGGATCAAACCTTAACAGGTTTGCAAGACAATGAAATGTTTGTTTATCTGGACGACATCGTAATATACGCAAAATCCCTAGAAGAACACGGAATCAAATTCCGGAAGCTCATAGAACGCCTTCGTAAAGCGAACCTTCAACTACAACCGGATAAATGCGAATTTCTACGAAAGGAAGTTACCTACCTTGGACACATAATTACTGAAAACGGTGTTCAACCCGATCCACGAAAAATAGAAGCAGTACAAAATTTTCCTATTCCAAAAAACGCCAAACATATTAAACAGTTTCTAGGACTAACAGGTTATTATCGAAGATTTATCATGGACTATTCTAAAACGGCAAAACCTTTAACGGAATTACTAAAGAAAAACAATGATTTCGCGTGGACGACGCCACAACAGAACGCTTTCGAAACACTAAGAAATATTCTTTGCGAACAGCCAATACTCCAATATCCGGACTTTAACGAAACGTTTAACTTAACGACAGACGCCTCGGGATACGCAGTCGGCGCTGTTCTCAGCCAGGGACCCGTCGGTAAAGATCTACCAATAGCCTATGCGTCTCGTTTATTAAATGGAGCCGAGAAAAACTATTCAACTATTGAAAAAGAACTACTAGCAATAGTCTACGCAGTAAATCATTTTCGACCGTACATCTATGGGAAGAAATTCACACTTCTTACGGATCATCGTCCACTAGTCTGGCTACATAAAGTCAAAGACCCTACATCTCGTCTATTACGTTGGAGATTTAAATTAGACGAATACGAATACTATATCGTCTACAAGCAAGGCAAGGCTAACAGCAACGCCGACGCCCTTTCAAGAAATCCACCAGAGATTTGCACATTTCCATTAACAGAAATAGAACCTGACAGTGAAACATCCACAGAAGATATTTTCGATAGTCCGTTTATTAATGCAAGGTTAACAAACCCACAAACTATTCCTGAAATTCAAGAAGAAGAGACAGAAGAGACTAATTCAATTCAGGACGAGGAAGAACCTCCGGATCAAATCGAAACATTCAAATCAACAGAACCAAACTACATTCAATCAGGGAATTTGCAAAAATTAACTCCGACAAGGCTAAAGAGAAATCAAAGGAGTACTACGATAGGAAACAAAACGCTCGAAATTTTCAAGTACGCGACTGGGTCTATTTATTAAAAGGCAACAGACCGGGAAAATTTAGCGATCAGTACGAAGGACCTTACGAAATCACACAAGTCTTAACAGACGGAAACATTAAAATCCGTATAAATAATCGAGAAAAGGTGGTCCATCCAAACCGACTAAAACCATCATTCGGCCACTGTTCAACGGCCCCATAAAAAACGACAGATTAATTTTTTTTCTGTTCACAGATACGATCAACATGTACATCTACATCTTATTTTTCTCTTTCTCCATGGCAAACGCTTTAATTGCCTACGACTGCGGTTCTCCCAATATGAACATCACTACCATGTCTTTAAAATCAATCGGTGAATGCAGAATACCTTCTCAAAATCCTCACGTACAAGAGACTTACATACAACTCTTGCAATTATCGGAATTTTCAAACACTCATGTCATGCAATGCAAAGTCGAAATAGACCGGACAATATTCCGATGCGGAATGTTCCCCCATCTATCAGCAGTCACGTACGGTAGAATGGATTACGTAATGGAGATAAGTTCTGATGCCTGTTTGAAAATGCATCTAACCCGCGCATTCAATTTCGGTCAGAAGGATCTGATAACAGGCCTTCACGCAAATAATACCGTAACTAAGAGCGTTACGATAGCCGGTGAAATTAAAGCCAACGGAGATTGCGACGGTGTTTTCTACTCAGACCCTTACGGTACCTGGGAAGACGTCATCGTCCAAGCCATAGTTAAAATTACACTGAGAGATTATTTCGCGACCACCCGACCGGAGAGTGATAAGATCACCCTACTCTCAGGAACGCAATGCACATTATCCGACGGATATTGCATGGATCTAGAAGGCGGAAACACCTTCTGGAACTCTATTCCTAACAACCAATGCAAATTCAATAATTACGACGTTCTATTCGAAGGAAAAGCAAGTAAAGTTTTCGAAAATCAAACTGAAAACACAGAAATATTCGCAATAATGACTCAAGACATTACGTTCGCACTGACAAAGTAGGGACAAATAAAAATCTGTAACTACATAATAACGAAGACCGAGCATCCAAAACTCTTCATTTTAGAAACCAAACCGTGAGAATCATTCACATTAAAAAGACCAATTGCAGTAAACAATCTAGACATATTTAAATATGTTAATAGTAAATTCGTATACCTCGAAAAACATATTAAAATCCAAATAACAAAACTATACAGAGATGTTATAACGCAACAATGTCAAATAGAAAAAACCATGCTTGAAAACGCATTAACATTAGCAAAAATAGTACCGGAAGACTTCGCGTACCAAGTCATGAACGGCCCAGGCCACATGTCGATAGTAGCAGGAGAAGTAATCCATATTGTAAAATGCGTACCCGTCACAGTAAAGCGACGCGAAACCCGACATTGTTATCAACAACTACCTGTATCTAGGGGAAATCATTCGCTATTTATGGCACCAAAAACCCATGTATTGTTAAAGACAGGAACGCAACACGATTGCAATCCTTACGTACCAAACATGTACCAATTGGATGGGATATGGTACAAAATATCGCCTAACGCAGCCTCAACAATACCACCTAAAGAATTGCAACCCGCGACGCAAAATAGTTGGACTTATTCAAATCCCGAATCATTAGCCACGTCTGGCATATACTCAACGGAAGAATTAAATAAATTACGAGATCACATTATGTTCCCCGTCGAAAAACCCGCTGTATTAAACACTATCGCTAGAAGCATAGACCGGTCAAGACGCAGAAAAACAAGGGATATCATTCGTGAACCTACTCGACGAAGCTGCTCTAGAGAAGATCGCCAATTCAACCTGGAACAAACTGTGGGGAGTCTTCACAGGTTTCGGAACGTTCAGTGCAGGAATCCTGGGTCTTTGGATCACCGTGAAGCTAATCAAGTTCACGCTGGACACAGCACTCCACGGATATGCATTACATCAAATCTACGGCTGGAGCCTACATCTACTCGGCGCTGTCTGGGATAGCGTAACGAATATCCTGTTACATCTAAGCAATCTACCGCCAAGGACAACTTCAACCGGCACAAACACCGAAGCCGAAACCGAAGAAGAAGATAAGGAAACTAATCACAAAACTCCAACCACACCGCCAACCATTGAACCACTCGAGCAGGCAAGTATACAGGGTCAAGCGGTATATTACACGCGGATCGAATAATCGACCTCCACGAAGTCGAGTAATATTTAATTCTTCCATCCACCTCGAAAAATTATCGCGCTATGCGTTGCGTCTCAGCTAGCAAAGATAATCTAGAAACTAATACGATAAGTAGGCGAGCGACTGCAATGTTTAACTTTCTCATCCGCCGAAAAACCTTATCATCGCACAGCTGCGGAACTACTTCCAAGAAAACTAACTCGATAAGGGATATTTCTAGCTCCCATACGCTTCAAATTTTATCGTACTAACCGGTATCACGACCAAACCAAAACTTCCTACCGGGCAACATCTAAGACCCGATAAGACAGGGAAATGAATAGGGGCAGTACCTACGTTTCTAACGCATATAAAAAGGGTCTACAACAAGAGACACCACACCAGTCTAAAAGCCTCTGTCACCTCGACAACTTCTAAGACGCTCTCTAAGACAATTAATACGAAGATGCCAGTCACCGTGGAATGGGTCATGGACAACGCCACAGCAATCGCAGCCATCATCAACGCTGCTCCAGCTGTTCGAGAACTCGCAGACAGTACCTCGTCCAATGCAGGATACGTATATATGGACTCGCGAAGGCAGCAATACCCGATGCCGGCAAGGATCAAGCCAATATCCAGATACGAAGACGAATCGATAGACGAAATCAATTTGGATTTGTCATGGATGGACACCGACCACATTCAGGCCGATCTACTAGACGGGACGATCGAGGAAATTCTACGCGAAGTAGAAAACCTCCACACTAAGGAACGGATCATCGAGGAGGAACACTCGGAGATAGAATCACCCCGTTGGCGCTTGCCCACTCCTACAAATTGTCCCTCTCCTAACAGTTTGACCTCCACCGAATCAGGGAACGGATCCTACCCGACGGCACCTGGAAGCCCCGAGATGATAGACATCTCCGCATCCGAAGATGAAGGACCAGAGCTGTATGAACAACCTCCACCACCCAGACAATACACCACGGAAGACACCGCAGATACCTCCACAAGGGACGTCATGCAGCCAATACCAGTACAGGCGTACAATATACCACCATCACCTCCAGTACCGATGCATCAGGAACCACCACCTTTCATGGATGACGTCATAATGGTAGCATCATACGATGTACCAATCGCACCGGCAATGGCTGTACATCAGGGACCGTACTACTATAGCGACACCCTGAGGAACCGCAACACGCTGTACGCGCAATACCAATCTCAGGTAGTACAGCAAGAAGAAATAGTGAGTACAACGTCATGCAGTGTTCCAACCTTGTTCGGAATATTTTGCCGATGGTCATGTATGCAAGGCACCCATCAAAATGGTACAGTAGAATCTAACAGCTTGGATTATATCCAATATTATATATTGCGCCCCAAAATATTCATTCTCCCGTGTTTTTATTTTCTAATTAATAAAAATCGTTCTATTATTTTTGGTTTGAACATGATACTCTATACACATATCTTTATTAATTTATTATTGCGTGCGATCTTTATAATAAGTATGACAAAAATTGTAACCTTATTTACTAATATTAATATAAAATAAATTATTGCTATAGTCCATATATATACTGCATTCCAATACCTGAAAAATAAAAAAAAAATTTTTATTATTATTTTCTTTACAAATACATACATACATATATATATACGTCTCAGTCAAAAGTCTAGAACCTTTGACTTCTAATTTAAACTTGACTTTTCAATCAACTTTCAATGAAACTATAATTAATTAATTGGATAATCCCCGGATAATCCGGATTAACTCTATAATCCAATTAGCAAACATTTTTTCCGCCCCCACGTGGGCCCGGCCTGCAGTATATGCCTACTAACCTCACATGCGGACAAATTGTAAAGGGAAGAATTTTTCCTGCCTTTCGAATTCTGGAAAAATTCTTTCTTAGGGGGGGAGGTGTGACGGTCGCGTCACCCGGCACCCTCACATACACACATATACATATATACATATATATACATTTGTACATGAGACTTCCAGAACATAGCCTTTACTAGGAAACCCTCTAAAAGAGAACAAGTAACTTAAAGAACAGAGCCTTCACTAGGAAACTCCCTAAAAGAGAACAAGTAGCTTAAACTCGTTACTAAAGCAATACGATACTCTGGAAGCCTCATCAAAGCTACGGAAATCATTACTCATGTCACGTCCCGCGACCTCCACTGAGCCCTTCTTACACTTCAGAACTCGTAAGAATCTAAAATTACGTTTAGTTTAAGTATACACTCGTCAGAATGACATTTTTCATAATATAACAGTACGTTATTAATTCACATACTTACTCAGTTAATGTTCTTACCATTTAATTGTAGACTAGCTTTATATAATTCATCGCCAATTCTTCGTAGTCATGTAAGCGTATATAAAACAAATGAAAATTCAATACTATATATTGCATTAATTACTCAAGGTTACTTTGTTAATATCGATACTTACTTTATCATATAATTTACTTCATCTCCTAGATTCACACGCATTGCCTGGAAAGAACCTATATAATTAGTGCAGTACATAAATTATTATTCGACATTATGTCAACAACACCGTAATTATAATTAGGTTAGGTATTACCTCGCCCCGGTGACCGAGTCGATGGAACCGGAGCTCCTGGACTCCGTCGTCGATAACCTCTTTCCTCAGGATGAGGAGGAGGCTCGACGGCGGACACAGGAGCAGGGGGCGCGACATGATCGCGTCCCTGTGCCTGGGATCGGCAGCGAGGAGCTGGACAGGGCGGTGCGCCGCCTTGCAGCCCGAAGCACCGCCCCGGGTCCCGACGGCATCCACGGCCGCGTGCTCGTGGCTGCCCTCCGGGTCCTGGGGGGTAGGTTTCGACGCCTCCTGGAGGACTGCCTCACAGAGGGGGTCTTCCCGCGGGCCTGGAAAAGGGGGCAGCTGGTGCTGCTCCCTAAACCAGGGAGGGCGGCCGACAGCCCTTCCGCCTATCGGCCCATATGCCTGCTCGACGGGGCGGGAAAGATCCTCGAGAGGATCATAGCTTTCCGCCTCGCCGAGCACCTGTCCGGTGTGGGGCCCGATCTGGCCGACAGCCAGTTCGGTTTCCGGGAGGGGCGCTCCACGTTGGACGCGATCCAGCGGGTGCGCTCCCTCGCCGGGACGGCGGTGTCGGCCCCGGGGGGTGGAGTTGTGTTGGCGATATCGCTCGATATCGTCAACGCTTTCAACTCCGTCCCCTGGCAGGCGATTAGGGAGGCGCTGGTGTATCACCGCGTGCCTCCCTACTTGCGCAGGATAGTCGGGTCCTTCCTGCAGGACAGGTCCATTGGCTACCCGACGCGGGACGGGAGGGCTGAACGCCCTAGCTGGCGCGGTGTCCCGCAGGGTTCGGTGCTAGGCCCGACCCTGTGGAACATTGCGTATGACCGCGTCTTGCGGTGTGCGCTTCCCCCGGGGGTGGCGCTGGTGTGTTACGCAGATGACACACTGGTGGTCACCTCCGGGAGGGATTACGCCCGCACTCTCCGTCTGGCAGAGTGCGGTGCGGAATGCGTGGTGGCCGCCATAAGGCGGCTAGGCCTGGAGGTGTCCCCTTCGAAGAACAAGGCAATGTGGTTCTTCGACGGGGTCAGGAGGGGCCCTCCCCCCGAGACTCCTGTCACGGTGGGAGGCGTGGCTGTCGAGGTGGGCAGCCGGATGAAATATCTGGGTGTCACCCTCGACAGCCACTGGAGCTTTGGGCCCCACCTCGAAGAGGTGGTGCCCCGAGTGGAACGGACAGCGGCGGTCTTGGGCCGCTTGCTGCCCAACGTGGGGGGACCTCAGGCGGGTGTACGCCGCCTGTACGAGGGGGTGGTGCGGAGTGCCGCCCTATATGGTGCACCCGTGTGGGCGGGGTCGCTCGGGAGGAGCAAGCGTAATCGCCAGCTCCTTTCCCGAGCACAAAGGCCCCTAGCCGCGCGAGTCGCCAGGGGGTACCGCACCGTCTCCCTGAGGGCGGCGTCCCTGCTTGGGTGCTCTCCCTCTTGGGAGCTCAAGGCGGAGGAAGCCGCGGAGGTCTACAGGATCTCCGCGGCCCTCAAAGAAACGCCGGATGCGGCTGAGTACCGTGCAGCGGAGATGGAGGCCGGCAGGAGCCGGGCGGGGCTGCACACCCTGGAAAGGTGGCGCAGCCAATTGGAGGAGCCCGGCTCCGGGGAAAGGACCGTCAGGGCCATCCTGCCGGTCCTCCAGCGTTGGCTGGAAAGGAGGGGACGGCTCACCTTCCGTCTAACACAGGTACTCACCGGGCATGGGTGCTTCGGTGAGTATCTGCACAAGATTGGAAGGGAGCCGTCCCCGCAGTGTCATCACTGCGGTGAAGAGAAGGACTCGGCGCAGCACACCCTGGAGGAGTGTCCCTCCTGGGCAGGGGAGCGCCGAGTCCTTCGGAACATCATAGGGTGGGACCTCTCGCTGCCCGCCGTCGTAAAAGCGATGGTGGGTGGCGAAGAGGAGTGGGGAGCCGTGGCCTCCTTCTGCGAACAAGTTATGTCGCGGAAGGAGGCCGCGGAAAGGGCCCGCGAGGCAGCGGACCCAGAGGGTAGGGGCCGAAGGCGGAGACGTACACGTCCCGCCTCCGGCACCGGACGCGGCGACCGTCGGAGTCGTCGGGGCCACTAGGCTGTCTGGATTGGGGTCCAGGCAGCCGATAGGGTGGCCCCAGAGGTAGAGGGATGCGGTGTTGTGGTCGCACCGCATCCCAAATAGTGGATTGGCCCCCCTTCAGGGGGCAAGGCGGGGGGGTATCCGGATCAATACGAAGTGTTCCCGGGTACTCCCCCTAACGCCTGAGGATGACCACCGGGGGGTTTTAGTCGGTAGAAATCCGACACTACCCCGGCCTCCCCCCAAAGGAGGCCGGGGTGTCTATCGAAGATTACCCCTCGAGGGAAAAAAAAGGTGTAATGGGTCC